>VXBZ01007860.1:250121-285776 GCA_013399135.1 Heliornis fulica | reverse complement strand
CCCCCCCTTTGAGCACATGTATTTAATGAAGCTCTGCTCTTTTGTAGTGTGGATAAAATGAATCCTTGATTCACTTGTAGTAACCAACTGTTGTATATTTTAGTTATCGAAGTGCTGACATCTGGGTTGTTTTCAGCTACCAGCATTTGATGGTAAGTAGGCTGTAGAAATTATTTGGAATTCAGGTCATCTGTAATAGGGAAGCTTCTGTGTTTGTTTAGTTAGACTTTTTACTGAAAAAGCTAGGTTTAGTAGAAGCCAGTACTTTTTCCTCAGTTTAAATCGAGAAGCTTAATACGAAATAGTCCATAAAATGATTTATGCCACCATGCGGCTGCACCTTATCCTTCAGCATGGAGGAGAAGGTAAATGTTAAGCAAACTAACTAGCTGTGATAATCTTTTTTCAGCAAAAATGAAGAGAAGGACAGAACCTGAATTTAGCAGCCCCCAAAAGAAGCAGAAGAAGCGGATAGAAGATTTGGGATTAACCCTCAGTTCTACTTCAGATGATGAAACTCAATTTAGTAACCATACTACTCAGGGTAAGGTTGGAAATGAAGGTATATGCAGCTGCAAGGAATCTAAATAATAACTAGGAATTGAAACCATGTCTTTTAAACCCTAATTGATAGCTTGAACTTCAAGGGCATGCTATCTTTTTAAAGAGAAAAGCTGTATTATTTCTGTTCACAAACTTAGATTGGTGTGATTTTTTTATTTTTAAAGTTTTATGTAAACATTTTGGGAATTGTATGAGTTCAGGCCTAGAAAGTAGAACTTTAGATGACAAGTGTGTGGTCTGAAGCTATAAAGGTTTTTGTAATAAATGAACAACATTCATCTTTTCAGTCTCAGCAGTTATTTCTGTTTTAGAAACTTTCTGTAGTGAGGAGTTGTGGGTGTTGTGCCATAATTAAACATCATAATTCCTCGTGATTAAAAAAGTTAAAGTACCTGTAACCTTAATAATGCTTTTGCAGGTGGGAGAAGTTGAGATGAATAGAAGGATGGCTTGACAGGGACTCCTGGGTTGTAGCACCATCTCTTTTCTGTCTCAGTGTGATTTTTGAGGGGAGTTGTGAAAACTCATATGTGTTTGAAACAATTTTTCTTTCTGAATTAGCTAAATCTGTTGCTTACTTTTTCTTGTCAGGGTGTGCTTTCTCACCTACAGCTGGGGGAGTGCTGTACACAATTGGTATGGCTGTTGTGGGATATCTTAAACTCACCTGGGACAGTGCTTCAGTCACACCTGCTACCTTGGAGTCTTAGGACTTCCCTTGGTCATAAAGTGTTGGTGAGAAAGGGCCTGAGTAGATAAGAGAAGACTTCATCGTGTGAAAATGGAAGAAGGCGTGTGTGGATGTTGAGTGGGTCAGCTTGGGAGTAGTTGTGACAGAGTGTGGGGTGTGTGTCTGTCTGGCAAGGCTGGAGGTGAGTGAGGACATTAGAGGTATGATGGCTGGGGTAGGAAATGCTGTGTGTGCTTATGGCTGGGCTAAAGAATTCAAACCAATGTCTTCACATTCCTCCCCATGAGGATTATTGAATTCCTATATGGGTCAGAATAGGCTGTGAATCTTAACATTTACAAAACCAGCTGTTAGAGTTCAAGGACATCATTTTGGATCGGGTTAATTGTTCAGTAGTCTGTTAAAACCCATTGTGGTTTCCAGTGAAAGAAGGTTGGGGGAGAGCTGTGAAGAAGTGTTGTGAAGGGATTTTCTTGAGATTTAGGTGGTGAGTGTTGTGTTTGGCACATGATGAGCCTCTGGAAAATAAGACACTGCTCAAAAGCAGGCAGCAAAGGTAGTTGAGGCTGTGTGCTGGAGAAGCAGAAAGCAGGAACTGACTAAAGCAAAATTCTTCATTGGTCTTGTTCCCATTGAAGAACTTTGTGAAGGAAAGAAAAATGTAGCTGTTGCAGCAGGTGTTTGAAAATTGAGATGGATGTATACTATTTGAAACGCAAGTTAAATCACAGCATTCCTTGGCTCAAGCTGGAAGCCTCAGAGGTCCCTAGTGTAATAGTTATGTGGGGTCATGAGTCCTGCTTGTTAAAATCTGATAGTTCAACAGCAAGGATTGAGAACAGGTTGAAAGTGATTTGACTTCGTTTATATATTTCACCATGGTATCTTTCATTTTCACTTCACTTTCTTTTAATGACCTTTCTTTACTGACTCTTCAGTTGTTTCCTGTTACTTCAGTGGTGCTCAGTTTTCTGTAACAGGAACACACGGAGAATTGGTAGCTGGGAGACATAATCTATGTTTTTCCTTAAATCTGAAAAATGTAAGAGAAGTTCAGTCCTTCTTTCTAGGTAATTATCATATATTATTTAATTTTTTTGAACGCTTCTGTAATTCTAAGTAATTATTTTTCTGTTTACCACCTAAAAAAGATGAACTCTGCTAACAACAGTTTTCTGCATTATCTCAGGGCAGCTTGTGTAGTTAAACTTCTAGCTGTGCAGAGGACCACAGAATGATTTCTAGCACTCAGTAAACGAGGGAGGCTAATGAGGCAGATGTCCAGTGAAGAGCGTGGCTGTGCTTGCTGTGGGTGGCTGCTCCAGCAGTATGTACAGTCTGCCCTGTAGCATTAACTTCAGTGTGACTGATGAGGTGCTGGGCAAATTTCAACAAGGAAATCTATTACATTACTTCATCCTTGTAGTGATAGTACCACATGGGAAGCAGAAGGGCGTGGTGTGTTTAAGGCCCTACTTTTCCCACCTGGTGCAGCACAGGCAGTAAGACAAATGATACGGCTACTGTGATTCCAGCTGAAATCCCAGTTACATCCATCCCAGAGCAAAGAGGTTTGGGCATCTCGTAGAGCAGCAGTGAGGACCACACTGTTTGTACCAGCCTAGGTTCTTCCAAAGTAGGTTCCAGAATAGAACTGGGCACAGACAGAGCTTTGTTGTTCGGTACCTGTGAAGACTATGCTACATCAGTTTTAGGTGATGTTCTGGTGATAAAAGTTTATTTTGAGTGCTTGCTCTGTATAATGGTGCTGTTACCTTGATTGGACCATGAACTTCTTCCTGAAACCTTCATCTCCGTCAAAGTATTTTTGAGATAGATTGGTGCTTTCTGAGTTATCTTTCACTTAGGTTTATATCCATGAGTAAAGTCTAGAGGTGAAAAACTGTCTGTCTCGTCTGTAGTGAACTGAGGTAGGTAGTGAAGTCAAAGTGAAGTTTAATATGGGGACTGAGGGAGCCGCCTCTCTTCTTGGTGCAGTGCTAGCCCTTTGGCAGATGCGTGTGTACTTGATGTGAATTTTTGGTGAAGTTGGGGATGCATTTGCACATGTATCTAGATAGGAGACTGAGGAAAATCCTGTATGTTTTATCAAGGTGTCGTCATTCTTGGGCGTGAAGCTCTGTGGACTTTATTGGCTCTTCAGGATCATTGCAAAGGTCAGGCACACCGCAGCTTGCTAGTGTGGTCATGCTGTGGCCTGCTCTGCTGCTGTCATGGTGTTGGCCCAGCCCGATTACCAAAATCTGTTGGCTCAAAGAGGTTGTGTGAATCCCTGAGACAAAGGAGCAGATAATGGGCTGGAGATTCCACAGGGTGGGTTTTTTTATTACACTTGTATGCTTTCTGCAGTACATTTGAGATACTGCAGTGCCCTCTGCGTGCACATTAGAGAAGGTTTAATGAGTCTCATGGAATAGTTCTTTCTTTAATTTTCTTTTATTTTCATACTCGCTTTTCTCTTTCTGTTTGTTTTCAGAGTCTTCCAGTAGCAGCAGTGGGTCCGACAGTGAGAGTGATGAAAAAAGACCAGTCTTCAGCAATGAATTCAAACAAGATTCTCTTGTGGAGGGTACTTCATCTCGCTACTCAATGTATAACAGTGTTTCCCAAAAGCTCATGGTAAGTCAAAATAGTTTTGGACCAAACCATTAAGACCTGATGAGAGCAAAGTGAAAAGACCAGTCTGTTTTAATAGACTTTGAATCTGATGTGCCTTGAATCTGATCCCTCCAAAGAGGGTTCTCTGCCTCTTTGAGCTATCTACTGAGCAGCCGGGGGAGGCTAAGAGAGCTTGTCTGAAGGGGGTCTGATAAAAAGAAGTTGATTGATGTTCCTAGTGTAGGATTAGGAAAATAAACGTGAAGAGCAGGTTCTCTGGGTCAGACAGAGAACCTTGGCTTGAAAAAGAGGTCCTACCATGGGGTACTTTGCAACAGTTAACAAATGCCTTGAGAGAAAGGCCTTGACAAATTCTGGGACTGACATTGCTTTGTTTGGCCTTGGAGCCTGGCTGGCATACCCTTGTAGAACTGTTACCTTAATTATTGAAGTATTTCTTTGGCTTTTGAGTAGTGCTGCTCTGCTTTATGTGGGGACGGAGGTTTCTTGTAAAGGGAGATGTAAATGATAACTACTGTGAAAATGTGTGCGGACCCTTGATTGCAGTGTTAGTGTGGGGAAGAAAGTATGTGTAGGAAGATCTAAGAAACTGGTTGACTTTCTATCAGGGTAGTCCCACATTCAGCAACTTGTTTCTGAGTTTAAATGCAATAGTAGAAGAGGGGTTTCTTCTGATGTGCTTATTTCCTCATGCAAGCTTTGTCACTGCAGTGACGTCAATATCTCAGTCCTGAAAGAATTTCTGTTCTCGATAACAGAGAAACGAAAGTGTTATTTCCAGGGGCAGCAGAGGAGATGAGATGCATAGCTGTGTTTGACTTGGACTGCAACAGGAAGTCTGGGATTCACTGTGGGGGGACTGAATTTGGGTCTCCTTTAGTTCTGTGCTGGTGCTGAACTCTCAGCAGCTGCAGTCAGCTGGTATCTTTCCACAGTGGAATGCCAGCTTGTACCTGCCTTTGCTGAGTTACAAGCATAGTCCTTTCTGCTGGGAAGTGCTACCTCCTCACAGCAGTGGGAACAGAGAGAGATAATGCCTCTCAAGGAGGTGGAATGCTGCAGACCAGCAGGACCAGGTCTTGCTGAATGTATTTCTAACCTAAGAGATGGGAATGTGTCTTGGGAGCAGTGTCTCTTGCATTCCTTCTCTGAGTTTTGGGTGAGATTTTAACTGATGATTGAAATGTATGCAAGTGTGCACAACAGAGAATATAATCACAACAGGAGTTTGTGTTTTGTTTTTGGTTTTGGTTTTGTTTTTTTTCTCCTGTGTCAGCATCTTTTGTTTTCTGAACCTTCCGTGCTTACTGAACACTCTGATGAATGGCTCTGGGCTCTTCACTACTACTCCTTTTGAGCAGGCTGTTCCCATATTACTGGACCTTTGGTAATTTGCTGTTGTCTCAAACAGCATTTTTCAGGTCTTTTTGTCCTGCCTCAGTGAAATGAAGTCAACGTTAAGCTCCAAAAGCCACAACTGAAATTAAAAATGCTCAGTGCCTTCAAGTCACTTGAGGGTGATGTGCCATTTTCCCTGGTAGTCTTTGACACCAGGAGTAGCACATAAAGATTCCTTGCCTCAGTGTGCTCCCTTTGCTTTTTTTTTTTTTTTTTTTTTAATAGGCCAAGATGGGCTTCCGAGAAGGAGAAGGTCTGGGAAAATATGGCCAAGGCAGGAAAGATATTGTTGAGGCCTCCAGTCAGAAGGGCAGGAGAGGCTTTGGGCTGACCCTCAAAGGATTTGATGGGGAGCTCAATATTGATTGGCAGGATGAGCCAGAGGTAAGTACTTCTGATTTGAATCCCTTTTCTGTTGCTGTGGTAAGGATTTTCCCGCTGGGAATGACATTGGGGAAATAGAAATAGGTGTTATCAGGAAAGTAAAGCTCACTTTTGATATTATTTGGTGTAAAGTAGCTGCTGTATGTTTGTATTTAAAAAGAAAGAAGCAAACCACAACACTGAGTCCTAGGGATCTGGCAGTTGGAGAGTAAACCAGAAGGTCCTAGCCATTTTTAGTCCACTTATGCTAGGATTAGGAGGCAAACTTTTAGGGAGTAATCAGTTATATTTTATTAGCAAAAACATCTTAGGCTTTTCCCACATCTTGTGCTTGCAGCCCAGTGCCTACGAGGAGGTGGACTGGTGCCTTGAGTGTACCACAGAAATCCCTGATGCCCAGGAGCTGAAAGAGTGGATGACTGTGGGGAAGGTAATGTTTTTTTAGATCTCAGTACTTATAACCTAAGATGATGCAGGACTGCTCAGCCTGAAACAGTTGCCTTGTCAAAGACTTGTGGAATAACCTAGGGTGGAGTAAACCTGTGGAGACTGTTAGTGTGGCTTCCCAGTTGAAGCAGGTTCAACTAGGTCAGGTTGCTCAAGGTGGTGTTTGGTTGGTCTTTGAGTATCTCCAAGGATGGAAATTTCACCACCTCTTCAGGCATCTCTTTGTGTGCAATAACCCAGTTGGCAAAAGAAAATTAATTCGGTATTTTTCTTGTGATACCACGTTTGCCAATTGTACCTCTGTTTGTGTCCTGTTCCAGAGGAAGATGGTGATTGAAGATGAAACAGAGTTCTGTAACGAGGAGCTTTTACGGAATGTCCTGCAGTGCAAGGTGAGTCCCCCTCTTTGGAGAGGAATTGAAGTTTTGGGGAAACAAGTATCAAAGAGGATTGAGTAGTTTACATGGGTGATTGGCAGAAGATGAGCATGTCCCTTTTTCACCTCCCTGACACTGGTATGACCTAGCATCCTGGTTGTTACTGTCTGTTTTGCAACTCAGCCTTCAAATTGATGAATGAAAACGGTCTGCCTTTCTTCATCTGATTCAAAGGCTGAAGACTTGAATAAGCTAAGGAAATAAGCTCTCTTTCTGTGTGCTCCATCTTCCCTACTAGATTTTATAATGTCCTTGTAAGCTGTAATACAGCACGAGTATGTGCCTGTGTGTGAGTGAAGCACGTTAGGCTGGGCTGCTTTTGAGGTGGCTAACCATGTTAGCTGGAGCTATCGGTGCAGAGTTCTTCAGTGTCACTAAATTTGGGGTGACCTTGAAGAAGAGCGAGTATCACCATGTGACAGGAAAGCATTCTGTATTAGTGAGCCAAACCCTGCTCAGAGTTTGCTGCCTAAGGAGCAAGGATGCACAAGGATGGAGAATGCTCTTGCCTACCTATCCCTCAAGGCTGTGCCAGGTGCAGTGCAATTTCGTTTCTGTTTGTGCAGAGTGTATTTGATGAGCTGGATGGCGAAGAAATGCGTCGAGCCCGAACAAGGTCTAACCCCTATGAGATGATCCGTGGAGTTTTCTTCCTGAACAGGTTTGCAGAACTTCTGGTAGTGTAACCCCTCTCCTGTTGATGTCCACTTTCAGCCTTGGGAGACAAGGTTGAAACTTATAGGTCCCTATTTATGTGTTCACAGGGCTGCCATGAAGATGGCGAACATGGACCATGTGTTTGACTACATGTTTACAAACCCTAAGGACTTCCATGGGGTGAGCACCTCTATTTAACTTTCAAATAGAAGTGCTTTCTTAGAGAATGGAGAAGGTGGGGAGAAAGGAGAATGCTTAGGATACTAGCTGGGAGGAAAAAAAAGTGTTTTAAAGAGAGCTGTTACTGGATCAGTAGAATTCCCTCAGTTTCCTTTTGCAGAGGCCTTTGATAAAGGAGCGAGATGCAGAACTGCTCTACTTTGCTGATGTTTGTGCTGGTCCTGGAGGCTTCTCTGAGTACGTCTTGTGGAGGCGGAAGTGGCATGCGAAAGGATTTGGCATGACCTTGAAAGGACCAAATGATTTTAAACTGGAGGACTTCTATTCTGCTTCCAGTGAGCTCTTTGAACCTTATTATGGTATGTAGCGTGTGCTTGACTGTCACCTAATGTTTTTGCTCATGTGGCAGCCTCTGAGCACAGGGATCTGAGAGAAGCCTGTTTATAGGGATCCATTTTTCAAAGCAGAAGGGAGCTGCCATCGGAGAAAGGGGTTAAGATTGGTTAGACTGCACATCAAGTCATACTTCTGCACTTCTGTCCCTCTCTCTCCTGGGAATGTGCTCCCCACTGTAATAGCCGATACTTGAGGCTTTCCTTATTGCAGAGTGCTTTAGGGTCCTTGACAATATTTTTCCCATCTCACTGGTGTCAGCATGAACAACTGTGGATGAGGTGATGACATAGAATCAGAACGGTTTGGGTTGGAAAGGACCTCAGAGATCATATAGTTCCAACCCCCTGCCATGGGCAGGGACACACTCCACTAGCCCATGCTGACCAAAGCCCCAGCCTGGTCTTGAACACTGCCAGGGAAGGGGCAGCCACAGCTTCTCCGGGCAGCCTGTGCCAGGGCCTCACCGCCCTCATGGGGAAGAATTTCTCATTTACATCAACCATCATTTATTTAAAACTCATTACCCTTTGCCCAAAGATCTGTTAGCAGAGCCAGAGATAGAGACCTTACATATGTGACTGGCGGTCTGCTTCTATGTCAGACCTCCCAAGCTCTGGTAATTGATTGTGGGCTCTTAATAAAGATAAATAAAATGGATTTGGGCCAGAGGCTCTGTCTGAATCACTGTGACTAAATGAGCTTCTTAACCCAGCAAGTCTTAAGTAAGGATTTTTACCTTGTGTTGAGACAGACTAAGCAGGTGTACACAGGCAATTGCTGCATCTCGCTTCATGGATGATAATTTATTAAAGTTGCTGATATGTTTGAGCCCTCTATCAGTGCAGCCTCTTGTTACAGGAAGCGAAATATGAAGATTGTTAGTATTCTTGCTTCTTACTTCAGACTGTATAAAGGAAATTTGAGTGTGACTATAATAAAGAGGGTTTGCTTTCCCATTGTTGTGCCCTTTTCTTCCCTGCTCCACCACTCTGACTTGTTGACTGCCACTTTAGACACTTGACCGTGAACTCTTAGGGAATGGTTGTCACTTCAGGATTAGATCTGTAAAAGGGGAAGGTTCATGGCAAGGGCAGTGAGGCAGATAGAACACATTGTTCTTACATCTGCAGCAGTTGGATCTTCATAACTCTGTGCAAACTGATATTCTTATGGAGAGGAGATACCTGGAGAAATGAATAGCCCAATGACTTTGATGCATTTTCTTGATCCCTTTCTGTCTGTCACACTATAAAGTCTAGTGAGATGTATACGGACTATCTTCCAGTGTTGGGAAGGAAGTAGACTGCTGTGATATTTGTGTTGTAAAGAGTGGTAACAAATTCTAGTGTCATTTCACTTACCGACAGGATGATTGATGAGGAATTTAGTTACCAGAGCACTATCATGCATCCTGATCTCTGCTGCTTTCTATTCCTCCTGTTCAGTTAATAGAAGCTGTAGTTGTAGAAGATTTATAGGGACTAATTCCAAATAGAAGTTTGGTCTTCTCTGAAGTCAGAATCAGTTTGCTCTAGACTAACCTCAGATGAGCTTCTAAAGCATCAACCTGGGGGACAGTGTACCTCTCCTTAAAAAGAGCCATATGGGAAAACAGGATGAACGTTCATGCACAAACCCCATTTCCCTGTTTTCTTTACAAACTTGTTTGCTGGGGGGGTTTTGGGGGTGGCTTTTTTAAATTCCAGATTGCATTGTGTTTGTAAATAGAGTTTCTTTGTTTCTTTGGAATGATTTGACGCCTTTGTAGAAGGTTGCCAGTGCACAATATAAATAATTTTGCCTTGTCTGTAAAAACATGTTATTAACAGGTGAGCTGTGCAGTGAGATTGAACCTTACATTTTTAGCAGTTTCAGCACCATGTCATTACTACTCAGATGAGAGTATTAAGTTGTGTAGTTGTCTCTCATCTCAGGAGAGGGCAGTGAGTGATATGTCTTTTGCTGAGGCTAACATACAACTTGTTATTTAGAGCACGGTTATTTTACGGCTTTGTTTAGCCCTGGCCACACAGTCCAAATAGTTTTCCTAAATTAACCAGCCCCTTTGAAAAAGGGAATGTCTTAACGCCTATCAGAGTTGGCATAATTTCTGACTACATGTCGATTGAACGCAGCAGATCACCTGCACATACCGATCTTTTGTCTGGACTTGCAAATGTGTTAGTAACGTTTCCTCTCTTCCCCTTAGGCGAGGGGGGCATTGATGGAGATGGAGACATCACTCGCCCTGAGAACATCACTGCTTTCCGGAATTTTGTTTTGGACAATACTGATCACAAGGGAGTGCATTTCTTAATGGCTGATGGGGTTGGTCCATTGCTTTTTCTTCTTGCACTAAAAACTGATATCTTGGTGTGCATGTAATAGGATATTTGGCACGTGTCTGTAATTACAGTGTGAAATTCAAGGCTTGCCACTAAAACTCCTAGTGGCAGTGGTTTTTATCGTAGAAACAGAAATTATCGTGATTCCATGATTTAGCTGTACAGAATCCTTTGACCGTAGATTTATGGGCACAGTAATCATACGCTGTGTGTTTTGCAGGGTTTCTCAGTGGAGGGTCAGGAGAATCTGCAAGAAATCCTAAGCAAACAGCTCATGCTTTGCCAGTTCCTTACAGCACTGTCCATTGTCCGGACAGGTATGTTTTTTGGATTAATCTTCTTCCTCCTTCTCTACGGTGTGGGTGGCATTGTGACATGTTAACACAAAATTGTATGGCACCTTCCACAAAGTCCACTCGTGGTGAGGCTGAGCAGCATAGAATTGAGTGTGTGATGAGGCTGCATCTCAGCTGCTGAATTCAGTTCTGGGCCCCTCACTACAAGGACGTTGATGTTCTGGAGTGAGCCTGGAGAGGGGCAACCAGGCTGGTGAAGGATTTGGAGAGCAGATCTTATGAGGAGCATCTGAGGGAACAGAGGTCATTTAGTCTGGAAAAGAGGAAGCTGTGGGGAGACCTTATCACTGCCTATAATTATCTGAAAGGAGGTTGTATAGCAGTGTCACTTCTGCCAAGAGACGGGGGAATGGCCTCAAGCTGTGCCAGGGTAGGTTCAGATTAGATGTCAGGAAGAAATTCTTTACCAAAAGAGTTGTTGGGATGTGGAACAGGCTGCCTAGGGAGGGGGTTGAGTCTCCATCCCTGGATGTATTTAACAGATGGGTAGGTGAGGTGCTTAGGGATATGGTTTAGGAGATGACACTCACAGTTGGACTTGATAATCTCAATGGTCTTTTCCAACCTAGTCATTCTGTGTGTTCATATATCCTGAGATCTGTCGTAAAGATCAGAGGACTGGGGCAGAAAAGCAAAATTGACAGAATTTTATTTATTAATTGACAGCAAGAGGTAAAATGCTTTTATTTAAAGCTCTTGCAACATGTTATGTTATGTAGCTGCCTTGGGCTAAAGTCACCAGTGTGATAATTGGGCAGGATATTTGAGTGTTATTGCGCTAGCTGGACCAACTGAGTATTCTGACAGACTGCTTGGAACAGAGTGGTGTTTGTCCAAGTCATCCTTCTCCTCTAACTTGTGAGTTTTTCTCCTTTAAATCTGCCATATCCATGATCAGAACAAGACAATGTCTTAGCTGTTTTTCATGGTTTTCATGGCTCCTCTCTTCTACTGAGTGTAGTTAGCATTTGGCACTGATGCAGGAGATAAAAATGCTCATTATTTTATCATTCATTTTGTGCCCTGTGCTTAGAAGTACCTGAGGCAATGATCTACTTAGCAGCAGTCTTGAATGTGGTATGGTAAAAGGAGCAACTTTCCTTAAGGAGTCTCTTCCTCTCTGGGTGGGTAGTAGCTCATTAAGACTGTGCCCTTTGCTCAGGGAAGTTGGGAATCTTGTTTGAAAGCAAGAGCAAACACAAACTTTCTGGATGGTGAGTTACTTTGCTGTTACTTAGAAAACTGTTAGTTTTTTCCTCTAGCCTGAGGTTTTTTGTTTTTACCAGGCATCAGAGCTCCTCTGCTATTGAGGCTGATGTATAGGTGCTGCCATGCCACAGGGCATAGTTTGGGCCTGGAAGTGGGGGATGGGAGGTGGACAGAAAGGGTTTTTTTGTGAGGCAGTGGGCACACTGATTTCATCCGGGTCAGGGCAGTGCTTTCCTCTTTGTTGCACGCATGTGGGGAAGAAGATTGATGGAGCCCCATTGTCCCACTTCATGCATGTGTTTTAAATGGTGTTTGATTGTAGTAAAATGCTCTTACCGGTTCTGCAAAAGAGGAAGCTACCGAGGTGCCTGTATCATTAATTTTATGATCTGCTGGTGTTGATGTGTTTTGTCTTTTTTTTTTTTTGGGGGGGTGTGTGTTCTTTTTCTTTTCCTAGGAGGACACTTTGTCTGCAAAACCTTTGACCTCTTCACTCCATTCAGCGTGGGACTTGTTTATCTGCTGTATTGCTGCTTTGAGCGAGTGTGCATCTTTAAACCTGTGACAAGCCGCCCTGCGAACTCGGAGAGGTGAGGTTCTTGGGCATGAGGGTATAGTAGAAGCTCTGACTTGCCTCAGCTGGAAACTCTCTTGGAGGAGGAAACATTTTAAAATACTTAACAAATTATGCTGTTTGATAAGTTAATATATTTCCCAAATTACCCATCTGAGGAGAAAGCAGTGGAACTGAATGTGTGAGAAATCCTGTTTTGCACAAAACAACTACGGTTCCAATGAAGCTGTAGCGTATTAATTTTGTTTTCATTGTACCTGTCAAGATCAGTGCAGTTGATCTGAGGGAGATCTGTGGATTTTTTCAATTGTTTCCCAGTTCTTCCACAGAGTAGAAAATTGTCTAATGACTATGTGGTAGGTGAGTTTGCACTTTCCAAGGGATACCCAGGAGGAAGTAATTCCTGGAATTTAGGAAACAGTCGTGAGAACGGTAGTTTGGCAGGAAAGTTGACTGTGGAAGAACTGAACTCATGTGATCCCTCTGCCTTGTTCCACAGGTATGTGATATGCAAAGGATTAAAGCTGGGGATTGATGACGTGCGGGACTATCTCTTCATGGTGAACATGAGGCTTAACCAGCTGCACAACTCTGATCTGGATGTGAATCTTGTTGTTCCTTTGAACGTGATCAAAGGCGACCAGGATTTCTACGATTACATTGTCCAGTCCAATGAGAAGTGAGTACCGTGGGGCAGTGAGGGCTTTTGGTTGGGGGCAGGTTAACCAACATGGCTTTCAGTTTTAGCTTCTTGCACTCATGGGGGTACTTGTTAATTGATGCTGCTCTATGCTGCTTTGCTTTTGCTCTCTCAGAGGCTTAGCAAAGCGGAGGGGATGCTGTGCAGGGAGAAATGCTGTATGCAGGTAGTTGCTGTTTGGCCTCTAAGTGCTGTGGAGAAAATAAAGGAGGCTACAGCCTAGTTCTCTCCAGTTGTCTTCCTGTCATTTTGAGTCATGTTGTCAACGATCCATCACTGCTCTGAAGATCAGACTGGCTTCCTTCTGTTGACCAAGCACTCCTTGTTTTGAACAGTAGAACAGTCTCAGTGGTGATTAACTTGCTCCCTGACTGAAACTTGTCCTCTCTTTCAGCCACTGCAAAATTCAGATAAAAGCATTAGCCAAAATCCGGGCCTTTGTTCAAGACACGTGAGTATATTCCTCTGGCTTTCAGTGAGGATTGAATTAACCTACTATAAACGAATTGCTTTGCCCTTCTTTAATGTGTTCTCATTCCAAACTGGTACTTAATTTGACCTTTGGAGACAGAGAAGTGAATAGTGCATTCAGGTAGCTCAGTTTGTGTGTCTGCCTGAGTTATTTGCAGAAACATGTGGGTGGCTGGAGGTGCCCTGAAAGTTGCTGGTCTATTATTACCCTAGCTGAGAAGGCTTCCATGCATCGCATGATGTCAGGTTACCATAAGTGGGCCTGGTTCTTAGCAGGAATGTAAGCAGAAAAGTAACTCACAGCTGGTATGTTTGATTCTATACTCACCTAAGTTCGGTGGGGTTCATAGCTCTTTGTTTTCTGGGGCTAATTCAAAGCATCTAAGACTCATACCTAGAATTACCTAAAGCTTATGATGTGAATCTTGTGTAAAGCTAAAGCCATTGCAGTGTGTAGCTGTGTCCCTGGCATGGCTCTTCTGCTCAGGTGCTGGTCAGAGGTAATTTGTAGTAAAAATTGAGTGAGTCTGGTGACCAGGAACTAAGAGTAAACCCTAGCATTGACGTTGGGTTTTTTTGTGTGGCTTCTGGCAGGTTTTCAGTGCTGTTTGTAAATAGTGTCGTGTACCCAGCTCACATAAGTTCATACTAATAGGTAATTTCTTGAAAATATTGATACCTAGCGGGACTTCCATGGGATGGGTTGGTGGTTGCTAAGAAGTTGTGCAGACCACGAAATAAAGCTAAACATGGGGATTGGAGATGGGTGGAGGGTGGGGAGGGAAGGCAGTGTCCTCTTTCGTGTAAGCTGTCAAGGAACAGTGTGCATGTTTGTCATTCCCAAGCCACACTCTGAAAGGGGCAAGTTTTACAGGGCTGGGGCACATAATGCTGTAAAAGCGAGAAGGTTTTACTGTCTTAAGTCTGCTGTCTTTCTCTAGGACACTGATTGAGCCGCGACAGGCTGAAATCCGAAAGGAGTGTCTCCAGCTATGGGGGGTAAGCAAGCTGCCAAGCAGGGGGGTACTGAAGCCATCCTTGCTGCTGTGAAACAATAATGGAGCTGCGGTATGGGTGTGGCTTCCTAGCCAGAGGTTTAATAGGTTGTCTTGTGAGGAAAGTCAAGAGATTGTTTCAAGCTGTAAGCGAGCAGGATGTTTCTGTTTTGTTATGTGTATGACTTAACTGAGACATACTTTGCTAAGTTCCCACGCAGCAGAGCTCTACCAGAGATTTTGTTTTATGTGTTGGCACTTCGTTTTTCCTGAGCTTTTGACTGCAGTGGGGCCATAGATATGGCTATCGGTTTCCTGGGCTGATTGCTGTCTTTGATTTCATGAGTGTTTTGATGAGATTCTGGTTTTAGCAAAGATTTAACCTGAAACTTTCTGTAGTTGCCTGTTGTTTCCTGTGAGATGTGGTATACCTATGTTAAATTTGCAAAGCACATGAAACCTTATGTATGTCAGATGACCTCTTCAGTAACTGGGATCCCAGGGACAGGAGTTTCAGGGGGTGAGATGCTCATGTAGTGAAACTGGAAAGATTCCTAGGAACGTGCCAAAGAATAACGCATGGATTTGTTTTCAGATTCCTGATCAGGCTCGTGTTGCTCCTTCATCTTCAGATCCCAAGTCCAAGTTCTTTGAGCTGATCCAGGTGAGGCCTTACCCCAGAAGCTTGCTCTGTCTCCTTTTCATGAGTAAAATTTTTTTTCCCTTTAAGTTATTAAGAGATGAAGACGCTAGTCCTGGATTATAGTTTCACATTTAAGTGGCATTTACTGACCTGTTGGTGTATGGAGTCTCATTTGTCTTTTCTATATGTTGCTCTTCAGGGCACGGACATCGATACCTTCAGTTACAAACCCACTCCTCTGAATTCCAGTACACTGGAGAAAATTCGCCAAGTGTTAGATTACCGGTGTATGGTGTCTGGCAGTGAGCAGAAGTTCCTCTTGGGGCTAGGGGTAAGTGCTGGGAACAGTCTGGGGGCTTTTCCTGTTCCAGTACTAATATTCTGCCTTGCAGTTCCATGTCACCCTTTCTGAAAGGCCAGGAAGGATCCCCATTGGCAGTTACTGAGACTGGCAGCTATTTTATGTTTCTTCTCCTGACTTCACTGCTTTTCATACTAATTAACCCTGGTTTTGTAGTTGCAGCCTACACAGAGACCTGCGGTCTTGCTAGTGTCTCTAATTATCTTCACTACCCTTTAAAAAGTGTTCTATTTCTGGTTCTTTGTGTGGGTATGAAAAGTCACTGGCAGATGAGAATCAGTGTTTTTGTTCCTTTGCTGTAGAGATTAAGGTTCTTCCTTAAAACTTCGGACAAAAAAAATGGCTGTGACAGCCTAGGACAAAGAGATTCTCTGAGGGCTGCTCTACAGTTAGTCAGAGGTCTGTCCTCCACCCCTGCCCTCATGAAGCTTTGGCTGAATCTGACTTTGCCTTCTGCACACAGAAATCACAGATTTACACCTGGGATGGTCGTCAGTCAGATCGCTGGACAAAGCTGGATCTGAAAACTGAGCTGCCACGAGATACCCTTCTCTCGGTGGAGATTGTTCATGAGCTGAAAGGAGAGGTAGGAGGCTGTTCCCTCCCTTACCGAGTGGCTGCAAGTAGAATGAGCAGTTTTGCCTGTTCTCTGTAAGATACTGTAGAAAAAAATGTTCTGTCTGGGCCAGATACTTTATTTTGTACATGATCTTTACACGAGAAACTGTTTTGGATTAAGGCCTTCCATGGCTTCGAGTGTTCTGTGGCTTTTTGGGTACCTAACTGCTCAGTTGCAGGCCTTGGGGAAAAGATTTTCATGGTATGTATCACAGTGTACTGTTGCTTGGGAGTTTGCCTATCCTCTGGCACCTCAGGTGAGGACGCTGTAGCGTGCTGGGCTTGGTGCTGTGGTGCCTGATAATCACAGAGAGCTGCTGATGGCAGCCGTGGTCCTGCCCTCTCACCCTCCCCAAGACAGAATCATACTACGATTTAGACACCAGTTTGTGGAGGGTGGCATGTTACCATAAAGTGCCTAGCAGGGAGTTTGTGTGCTTCTAACAACTGGAAAGGTGCTTTCTTGCTAGAAGAGGAGGACGTCCTTTCAAAAACCGGGTTATAAATCAAAGCTGAAATAGCAGCAGGCTGATTAGTATGTCTCTGTATTGCCCTCCCTAGGGAAAAGCCCAGCGAAAAATCAGTGCCATCCACATCCTTGATGTCTTGGTGCTGAATGGCAACGATGTTCGAAAGCAGCATTTCAACCAGAGGTATGTAGGGTCTGGAGAAGCTTCTTTCTTTCATGTGAGTAGGAGTGACTGGGGACCAGTGTTCACACTCGTAGCAGAATGCCGGGCACAGGGAGACTAGTGCATTCAGCTGACACACTGCTGTAAAGGTGAGCTATGGATGAAGCAGCTCTGAAGTGAAGCATGCATTGCCTTTTCCAGGTGTACCTTCATCAGTGTATTAGGGTGGCTCTAGCTCTTTTTTTTTAGTCTGGGTTGAGCCAGGCATGGTGGGGTGAACTGAGTGCCCTGGGAATGCTAATGAGCATAGCCAATAAGGGGCTGAAGGGGAAGGAACTACTCCCCTGGTTTACTTTCTCAGGGATGTGATGTCTCTACTAGCCCTACTTTCCTGATGATACATCAGTGTGTATCAATGGGTATCAGAGAAGCATCTCTCCTCATAGGGGAAACTGTGGAGACCTGTTCCTCATGGATAATAGCCAGTGCCACTGGGCGTGGGACCGGCAGGGCAGAGTGAAAAGCGTCTTTGCAGGGTGCCCACTTGGGTTGAGACAGTCTGTGTGTCCCAAAGTGTCTATCAGTTACTTTGCTGAAACTGCTGTGTCAGATATCTTGCTAAATTGCTGAGTTCTCCTTTCATTTTCATTCAGGATTCAGCTAGCAGAGAAGTTTGTCAAAGCTGTTTCTAAACCTAGCCGGCCAGATATGAACCCCATCCGGTGAGTGGACAGCTCCTTCCCTCAGCCTGGCATGCTTTGGTTTCAGTGTGTTGGAGGATGAAGATGAGTTGAAGAAGAGTTAAATTTCAAGCTGAAATTCATAGCTTATGTTCAGTGGAAGAAGACTAAAAAGCCATTTAGCTATCTAAGATAAGGTCTGATAGTGGAGTGCCGCCCTCTCACGTATCAGTCATGTTTTCATCATGGGTGGATTGGCTGGTGCTGATTTCAAGTATGTGCTATAGCAGGTCTAGCTCTCAGCCTAATTGTTGTAAGACTTCTGTGTCCATGTGTGCTCTGAAGGGTCAGCAGTGGTACAGAGGCACTGATAGTAGATAAACTAAGTGCTGACCAGGGTTTACCATCTCCAAATGGCTAGCCTGAGGAGAAGGCATTAATTACAGTCCCAAGAAAGTTCCTGACAAAGGCCTTTACCTTTGGCTGCCTCCTGGTCTTCCATTTTGTTAATTCTGCTGTGGTAGAGTGCAAGGGTGTCATATCGGTATTGTGGACAAAACAGCTTCTGTTTTGGAAACCAGCAGTGCCATGGTGCTGTGACAGTAGCTGGAGGAAAGGATAAAAGGATGTTCTCCTTGGCGGCTTAATGGAAGGCAAGGAGTGGGATCTTGATTAAACTCGAGACAGTTACAATAACTGGAGGAGCCCAAAATGTTGGGGAGGGATGAAAGCTAAATGGATTGCAGAGGGGACCTTTGCAGCTCTTGTGAAGGGGTCTTCAGACCCTTTGAAGACCTCTTCAGACCTCTTTGAAGCCTGATATGTGTAGTGGTGTGTGGGAAATGGGCGGTTGGGGTGTCATATCAGAGGCAGCGCTTCTTAAACTTTCAGATTGTCTTTCTGTGTCTCAGAATGACAAAAACAATTTCACATAAGAATGATGACTTCAAATCATCTTTACCGATTTAAAATACCAAAACAACAATGCTGTTTTTACCTCAGGGTAGCTAATGAGTTTGTGGTGTCGCTGAGGACAACAACAGTGAAGATCGGGCAGTTTAGCTTTACTGCGAGGCCAGCATGCTGAGGCCACAGCCTTGGGCTGACCCTTGGTGAATTTACCCCATGGGTCAGCCCAAAAGTCAACGAATTTGATGGGTTCTTCCTCTTCTGTGTACTCAGCCTGAGGTAAAAATGCACAGCTTCCTTAACAGCGAGGACGTCCCCGCTTACAGCAACCCAGCGTGAGCATCCAGATGTCAGGTTTTCTTGTGCCAGGAGAAATGAGGCACTGGAGCATAGGACCGAGGAGAAGTGTGAAACTCAGTCATGCCTGACCACCTCACGCTGTACAAAATTAACTGTTTGGCTGCTAAGGACAGAAAAAAAAAGGATGGTTTTGGTTTTTTTTAAGTCACATTTTTGTCATTTTCCCCCAGAGTGAAGGAAGTGTATAGATTGGAGGAAATGGAGAAGATTTTTGTCAGGTAAGTGACTGGCACAAATGAAAGACTTCGGGGCCCGCTGAGGTTATCAGCCACCAATGCACAGGAGTGGGAGGGATGTGCTGATCTCTGCTTGAGTAGTCCTGGCAAAAGCTAGAGCTCGTGCAGCTGGTGGCTGCTCTTTCAGAGGTGTTGCTGACTTAGAGCATCATCCTGCTGACTTCCAGTCCCATAGATGTGGCCAAAGCACTGCACAAGAGTAGGAGTAGCAGTGGTGCTTGAGTTTGTGTGCAGAAGTGTCCGTGTTCATACCTGAAATGGGACCCCTGTCTGGATTGAGTGTGGTAGATCATTTCAGGTCCTTCGTTGTGACACTGACTCGTTTTGCTAGTCGTGGCTGGGGGGAGGTGGGAGGCAGAATTCTCCGTGATGATTTTGTCCTGCTGTGCTGTGCTGTCATTTTTCCCTGCGATGGTCTGGAGAGGGTGTGCAGGTGGCACATTGTGTGCAAGAGGATGGTAAAGGTAAAAATGGGGATTCTCTGTCACTGCCTTCCTTCAACATTTAGGTTAGAGATGAAAGTCATCAAGAGTTCAGGGGGAATACCCCGGCTCTCCTACACTGGCAGAGATGACCGGCATTTTGTGCCCACAGGACTCTACATTGTACGGACTGTGAATGGTAGGAAGAGAGTGTCCCTGCTTTTATATAACTTCTCTTTGTGTCTTCAAGTAAAAAATTACTGACTGAGCTTTTTGTAACCTGCTAAAAAATAATGTGAGTATTCTAATGGCTACAGATTAACTGTTTGCAGTGAGGGTAGTTTGGGGTTGGATAGGGTTTAAGCTACTTATATGAAAGGTTTTTCTGTTGTGGGTTGATAAATGGAATTACTCACAAAATAGTTATTTACATGTCTGCTGATTTTCTTTTTTAATGAGGTGATGATTTTTCATCAAGAAGACATTTTCCAAAGATATAGTACATGGAAAATACCCTATTTGGAATGTCACCTTTTAAAAGCAGGAAGAGAGGAGTTCCTTAGTGAAGAATAGACAGCAGCTTGGGAAGCAATTTTCTTAGGGGAGGGATGGAATCACAGGATTGTAGGGGTTGGAAAGGAACTCCAGAGATCATAAAGTCCAACTCCTTTTACGAGGAGTAAACTACAGACCACAATTATTCTTACAGATTCCTCCTCCCTGCTTGCACTGTATGTGTGCTTACTGTGTGCTTTTTCCCCCTTCACATTTTCCATCTGATCTCTGTGACTTTTCTGCAAGATCCTTGGACAATGGCATACAGCAAAAATTCCAAGAGGAAGTTCTTCTTCAACAAAATGACCAAGAAAGCGACGTACGAACTCCCTTCTGAATCCATTGCACCCTTTCAGTGAGTACAAGCCAGGGCTGAAGCCATGGAAGGATAGATGTGTGTGAGTGTGTGTGTCTGGGTATTTGGAGGGGAGTTCAGGTGTTCTCGAAGTCACTTGCAGTGCAAGCACAGCTCGGTTGCCCCCAGGGTGTGCTGCAGTAGCTGGCACTGTCTCAGACACTTAGGAAACTGATCTGGATTTGTGGATTTTTTGCAGTTAATTGCTATGAATCATAGAATAACACACACATCTCAACATTGTTCCCTTTTCTGCAGTGGAGTACAAGTTATCCAACTCCCAGCACGCTGGGAAGTATCAATTAAGGCCACCAGATTTGATCTGCATCTCTGTATGTTAAGATGGTTGGCTGGAAATTGGCAGTTCAAAAGCAAACCCCTATTTGTTTAGCCCAGGCTCTGGAATAAGCTGTAGGTAGATGGGAGCTGTTTGAAGAGAGAGAAAAGCAGCAGCTCCTTGGGAAAGGATGGAGTGGCTCGTTTCTGGACAGTCATGGATACTGTGGCTGCTGAATCACATCCACATCTGTATTAAGCTAAAGCCACATCTTATGTACAGCAAACCCTGAGCCTGCGAGACACCACTGGTCTGGTGGGTGGAGGTGTTCTGCATACCCTGACCTCATAGTCTCAAGAGATGCTCTCCATCACCACCTATACCCAGGACTGGTGCCCCAGAGTGAGAGCTTGACATAAAATAGGGCTATTGATTTTCTCACTTTGAATCTCCTCACCTACCTCACAGCAGTGCTCTTGGGAGTCCTTAACCTTTCCTTAACCAACTCAGTGAAAGAACAGTCTGAAAAAGCGGAGGCACACACATGGTGCTTTTCCTCTCCGTGTGTGAGAATCATAGAATCTCTTGGGTTGGAAGAGGCCTTTAAGACCATCGAGTTCAACCACAGCTTGTAACCCTGCCTAGTTCACCTCTAGACCATGTCCTTCAGCCACGTCATCTATTTGCCTTTCAAATACCTCCAGGGACGGTGACTCCGCCACTTCCCTGGGCCACCCAGTCTAAGTTTAACAACCCTTTCAGTAAAGAGGTTTGCGACTGGAGTTAAGTTTTCCAGTGCCCTCAGAAGCAGACCAGCGTGATGCTGCATGAATGGCTGAGGAGGTGGAGTGAGGCTTGTGTGGAACTCCAGAAGGGATGTGTTGTGGTTAGTGAGTACTAATGTGTCTGTAATTAGCCATTGACATGTGCTCTTGTCGCTGTGCTAGTACGGCTTTGTTAGAACAGTAGCACTAAATAAGCTATGAATATTAAGCGTCAATAATTGTACAAAACTAAAGGCTGCTGTGTTGGCGGTAATTAGCAGCTCTGTTTTCATTATGGCTGGGATGATGCAGTGAGGGAGGGCTGTGCTTGGGGGATGGAGTGAGAGGTGGCGTTGTAGGACCAGAACTCTCAGCAGCCCAGTGGAGCTTGGTTACTTCAGGGGAGGGGACAGAGGGCACTTTGTGCCTGCGTTGTTTGCAAAGCTCTGCAGGACAGCTATTACTATTACTATTCCAGCACGTTTGTGGCGAGTGCTTAGACTGCTGCTTGCTGTCTATTGCAAAGAATTTCTAAATTCTTTGTTATGGCCTTCCCATTGCCTGCAACGACAGTTTTATCCTCTTAAAAACTTGAGGGAAAGAAGGTTTTCCCTAATGGTCTGTCTCCATCCAGCAGATATGAACTGATCTTGAGTGAAGATAGAATGAACGAGTTTGTTTCCATGGAAATCTCTTAGGCTTGGAGGTTGCTGTGCCTTAAGGGCCGTAGTTTGCTAGGTGAATGAATGCACTGGTCTTTTTCTAAGGCACCCCTCATGCCCTACCTCTGCGTGGCTCCCATGGGTGCTGTGGCACGCTTTGTGGCTAGGATGTTTCCCTTCCGCTGCCAGACTAATCTGACTCTTCTCTCTGCCCACAGCATTTGCCATTACAGCCGCCTCTTCTGGGAGTGGGGGGAAGGTGTCAAGGTGCACGACTCACAGAAAAGGCAAGATCCAGAGAAGCTGTCAAAGGAGGATGTCCTGTCTTTCATCCAAGCGCACTACCCCTAACCCTGCTCTCTTGAGGGGGGCGGGCCAGGGGGTCTGAGCCCAGCTTGGATTCTTCAGGGACTGATGAGACTGGGGAGGCTCCACAACTTCTATCCTGGTCATCTCCAGACCTGATCTCCTGGAGGTGATCCAACCTGGGGGAGAGGGGGCAGTATGCAGAAGGCACAGGACAAGGCAGTGTATATAAGTTTATGGCCCTAGCAGTGTATATAAGTTTATGGCCCAGGTAGCGTCTGCTGCTGGAGCACTCGTGGTGACTCCCAGAGCCGAGGTCTGTAACGCCCTTTTGTCCTAACCTACTGCATGTATGAGGCCGAGAGGCTGGCAGCTTGCTTTGCTCCTGATCAAACATTCAGTGAGGTTTGCGGAGCTCTGTGTGTGCTGGAACTCTCCGGGCTTGTGCTTTCCTGCCTGTGGGGGAAGGAGCAGAGATGTTTTGGTGTCGGAGCTGGGCAACAGCACGTTGAAGCAGCCCTGCATCATGCCTGGTGGCCATCTCCTCGGCCTTGTCAGAGGCCTACGCTACCCAGGTGGAGAGTGCTCGCTCATGGGGGAGTGCTGGTTTTGGGACTCAAGTGTGTGTCCTTGTCGGGGTCTCCAACGCTTATCAAGGCACTTGACTGGCCACCAATAGTTCCTGTGTTATGGTCTCCTGTTGGACAAAGGTCGGTGCAGTATTGTTCGTGGCACAGATTTGATGTGCTCAGTGCCAGAGATTTCTCAGACCTCTAGAAGCTGTTGTGACAAGGATTTCCCCTGACCCTCAGCCAGAAGCCTGAGGTTAATTTATAAACATATCTATGCCTCAAGGTACTTCTGAGACCAAGGTGCTTTCGTTCTTGGTACTCAACAGTATTACTCAGATCTTCAGGGAGGTAAGTGGATGTGGGAGAGAAGATGAAATATTGTTGGGATGCTGGAGGAAAATCTGACTTAGAAGAAAAACCCCAGGGCTTAAGTGAAAAGAGATCATGGCTGTGACTGTGTTGGTTGATCAGAAGAAATCCTGACTATATGCCCACTGGAGAAGTTAACAAACTTTCCTTCCTAAATGTCAGAGTGGGCTTTGTAAACCTTCCACTTCTCATTTGGCCCTAGAGCTGCCCCTGGGATGGAGGCACAGGGCCGTGAGTCTCTCAGCATGGTACCTGTGTGTCAGCAGACATCTGTGCACTTCTGCACTGGGCTCAAAGTTGTCCTCTTTTGCACGTTTTACCTTCTCTGCTGGCTTCCATGGGACTTCTGCCAGGTCTTCCAGGTAAATCAGAACACACAGCTGGCTGCTTTTGGCCAAGCAGCAAAATTGCACCCCCTCTTTTTTTTTGTTTCGTTTTTTGTTTGTTTGCTTTTAAATACAGATTGGTAGTGAGGAGGAAACTGATTTAGGGGTTGTCTGAACTGTGCCTTAAAGAAAGCTATAGCTCTCCTAGAATCTATAGCAGGTGTTTGAATTCCTGTTTCTTTCTCTCCATGCCCACGTGCACGATTTGAATATGCTTCATGTAGCGAGACGTGGAAATTTTCACTTTTAGGGCACCCAAGGATTTACCTACATCCCACCCCAGGAAACCAAGACAAGGATGGCATACTGAGGGTTCCCACCTCCACCTTCTGAGGCCCAGGATCACACATAGGTTTTGTGCTCTTCAGCATGCATTTGAATGTCATCCTGCAAGCAGGCTGTGCACTGAGCCTGGAGTCCCCATGTCCCCGTGTGTTAGCTCTCTGCAGTGTGGTGTGCATTCACTCCTCGCACCAGAGGTTTCTGTTCAGGCTTGATCACTGCAGAACCACACCCCTTACTGAACGCTGGGTCTGCTGCTCAGTGGAGATTGGAGGAGGCAAAGCTCAGGAGTGGATGGGAGGTCACCTTACCAGTAGGTGGCCCTCAAGATTGTGCAGGGGATTTATTCGGTTTTTTCTCATGCTCTGGACAAAAGTGAGATGGGTCAAATTGTTTCTGTATTGGTGACTTAGTCCCCAGAGTTGGTTCTACAAAAGCAGCTGAGGGACTGTGGTGCTGCTAATGCAGCCTCTTGCTGACCCACAGATCCCCTCTGCTCTTGGTAACCATCAGTAAAACATGTATGAAATAAATAGTGCCTCCCCCTCCCAGCAAGAAGAGACCTGGCCCTAGCAGGTTTGTTTTGGGAAAGGCACTTCCATGAATGAGGGATGAGGAGGAGCCTCTCCCTGGGCAGTGAAGAACCTCCCAGCCGTGTGGTTTGCAGGCCCGTATGCAGCTGGCTTTTTAAACCAACTAGTAATTTGAGTCCTGGTGCTTCTTTGGACAGCCTCCAGGCTGTTCCAGTGTCACCAAAGCTGCGGTTACCTTAGCAAAGGAGCCTGACAAAGTGTTGTGTCCTCAACTCTGGGCTTTGGTCTCCTGCAGGCTGGCAGACACAAGGTGCCTAGGAAGGACGCAGGGGTGAGCGTAGGCCCCTGAAGGGGCTGAAAACCCACCACCCCCAGTTAGCCTTCAGGATAGCTTTCTGTTCACCCAGTCACCTCCACCTGATTTTAATTTGCTTTTATTTTATTTTTTTTTTGATGCACTGAACTTCAATTCTGAATTCCCCCTTCATGAGAGCGAGCGTGAGCCACCATGCTGCCTGCCTCCCTGGTGCAGGATAACAGGGATTACGCTGGGCAGGGAGGAGAGGAGGGTCTTGCTGAAGGGAATGTTTATGTACATTAATTGCACAATGTACCATTCTCTGGCTGCGTGTCACTTTGTGTTGAGTTCTCTGCTTGTGTTGACTCACAGGCCCTTTAGTCCACAAAAGCGCTGGTTTACTTTGCTTCCCACAGAACTCAGGCTGGCAACGTGTGCTGGAGTGGAGGCAGAGAAACACCTGGCACAGTTAAACTGTCCCAGCTGTCCCCTCTGGAGGTACAGGGCATATCCCTGCACCCCAACAACAGCACTGCGGGGGCCAGGCTCCAGCACTCCTGAAGCATGCTGCACTGCTTTTCCACTCAAAGCAAGTACACTATTACAGGCCCACCTGACCACTAACCCCGAGACCTTGCTGACCAGGGGTGTCCTGTGCCAAACTTGGGGCTTACAATGTGTGCCAGCAGGGAGAGCGTCGGATGAGAATAAAGGAGTAAAGCAGTAGCTGAGAGGTGTGTTACAAAACCAGAAAAAAAAAAAAAAAGTTACAAGGTCAAATTATTTTATTTAAAGCCCTGCAAAGGCACTTCCATCCTTGGTAGCTGACAGTAAAAATCTCTCCTGAGAGGCACAAAATGCCTACCAAGCTCTGATGCGCTTGGAGGAAGGTATATCTTGCCCAAGCACCCACCTCTCAAGCTGGATACTACCTGCCTGCAGAAAGAGGTACCTACCTCCCATCTGGTTTCTGTGGAGGCAGGATTGCTTTGGTCCTCTAAGTCCGTGTGGAGGAGGAAACATCTAACTTAGCTCAGGGAAGAGATGGAGGCTTTAGGTCACAATACCCAATATACCCTTTGATTCAAAGAGCTCAGTGTTCCTTCAGCTTAGGGCTGAGTCACAGTAACTGAGGTGGCAGAACTTGTCTGCTGCCACAGAGGTCCTCTTCAACAGGGAGCACACACTGCCTTCCTCCATCAGGATGGATAGTCTGGACTGCGTTTTGGGTAAGATGGCACCACCTTCAGCGCTGCTGGACCAACTTCTGGCTGGAAGGGTGCTGGAATTTCTGTGTTGTCTCCTGTCACCCTCAATTTCCAGGTAAGAGGCTTCCCTCCAACGGGGCTCAAGGAGGACAAACAAGAACAGCAATTTGAAATGGTGATCTTCGCCCTTGGGGGAGGCCCAATGGGGAGGGGAGGAAGAGGTACAAAACCAGGAGTCATTTGGTCAGCAGGGAGAATTTGTGAGTGCAATCACATCATCCAGCAGGCATAAATAAGAGCAATCAGCACCCCCATGGCCACAGCAAGGGCGGCATTCTTGCGATTTTCCTTACGAAGCACAGTCAGTTCTCTTTCTGGGAAACAAACAAAAGCCTTGCCTGTGAATATTCTTAGCGTTGCAGCTGCACCTCCCTTCAGAACTGTCCCAAAAGCACAACCCTACCTTTGGGGTCAGTCTGCAAAGCTGCCAGTCACAAGACCTGTGCTGGCAGGAAGTAAACCAGCAGGAAATGAAAGGGTTCCCACCTCCCCATCAGTCTGGTCCCTGCGCTTGCCAATACTGCGGGGCCAAACCAGCTCCTGTTTGGAAGGACCTTGCCCTGGGACCCTAATAAGGGCAGAGTGGTCACTAGAGTAATTGTTTGCTGCCTGAGGGAAAAGATGTGCAGGGTAGAATGCCATTCTACTACCTTCTAGACAGAACAGCCTTGTATCTTTGTGTCACAGTGCTTAAATATACTTAAATACAAGTGTGGCTATCTTTGAATGTTGCAGAAGTTGGGTTTCCTTCTGCCCCAGAAGGATGAGCGTGGAACAGGTCTGAGCCTGGACACTCCTCTCTTGGGGTCTGCAGCTTTTGGAGATGTGCCATAGTTTACAAAAGCAGAAACAGGTGTAGAGGGAGGAAGTGGCTACCAAAGAGAGTCCTGCTGCTGCTTTAATCCTGTTCCCTTTGCTGAAGCAGAGAGCCCCATCCTAACTACTTCTGTTCCACAAGGCTTTATGGGAAAGTGTAGACAAGAAGTAAGGCCTACAGCCCTACCCTGCTGTGTGTCCCAGCAGCAGTAATTGTTTTGCAGGGCAAGGCTGAGTTCAGACTGGCTCTAGAGCCAGGTGCTCTTGCAGCTGAACTCAGCTACAGTGACTACACCAGCTCCTGTTGCTACAGTTTGTGCTTGCCTGGCTGATTTTCCCAGACTGGTGGTATCCAAAGAGGATTTGAGCTGTGGTTTCTGCCCCATTCTTCACAGCACAAGCATTCCCAGGCATGGGAAAGCAAATTGCTTCATCTGAATGGCTACAGTGAGGGCAAGAAAGGCACGTAACCCCAAGCACAGCAGTGCCACTGCCAGCAACTGCAGCTCATGTCCTCATTTGTGGCAGCTGGAACAAGCAGAGATTTCCTCAGGGGACAGAGAAACGATCTAAAGAGACTTTATGCACTTGCACTCTCTGTTCTGCTCCAGGAGGAGCAGCCATCACCATTAGGTGAGGCTGTTGCTGCTGTCTGAGCAGCCCCTCACGCAGCTCTGCTGATGCTAGCAGTGATGGCTGACTGCTGGTAACAGGGTGGCAGTGATGTGCAGAGTCTTCTGCCATCTCCAGCGGTAGGCCCTGAGGGAACAGCTTTGAATCTGTTTAAAATAACTGTTAGTCTTCTGGAAACAGTCCTTTAACATGAGTTAGTTACAAATTTGCTGGCCTTACCCCAGCTTTCAATTCTCCAGGCCTAAGAGAACGCTTCTGCTTTTTCCCCTGTCTGAGCTCTGCTGCTTGTGTTGCTTCAGAGCGCTGCCAAGCAGTCCCCGTGCTGATCACCACCAGGAGCCTGAAGACACGTAAAGCAATATCCCTAGCAGAACAGAAACGCTGTCAAACGTGCAGGTGGGACTCTCGTTTAGCAGCAGGGAAAGACCCTGGCTGTCTGGAATTGCAGGAAGCACATCAGTGTGAGTGCCTCGGCTCGTGTGCTGAATGGCCTCAGAGACTGATACAGGGAGATCCTTCCCCAAGTAAGCTACGCTTTTCTGGAGAGGAGCAANAAAAAACCACCCCAAACCCAAAAAGGAGGGGTGGAATTTTAAAAGCTAATCTGTTGACTAAGATTATCTAAAGACTGGTAACAGTATGTGAAACAGACATCTTTCCTACCTCATTCGCTGATGCTTATTTTCCCTTCTTGAGCACAGCTCAAGCAGGAGGACCCAGACTCCTATTGTAATATGCTGACTAGATTCCCCTCAGTCTAGCTCTCTTTGGCTGAGCCCAAATTCAATGGCAGAGGTGGCAGTAGCTTGAAGAGGAAGCTAAGCTGCAGCACTGAACCCATCCAGCCCAGAGGGACCATTTTTAATGCAGCTCTTACCATAGTTGTCAGCTTTGGTCATTAGCAAGTTTCTCTCTCTCTCCAGTGACTTTCTGTAATGAGAAGAGGAGTTTGTTACCTGCAAGGCACAATACAATCTATTTCTTTGCCTATATGATGGAAGAGAGACTGTCCCATGGCTGGGGACATTATCTCCTCACAGGAGCCCCTCGCCCTTCACCGTGGAGAGGTGACAGTTTGGAAACCAACAGCTATGCAAGTGAAGAGATGATGAATCCAAGCCCAGTAACAACCACTTAATCCACCTGTTATTAGACTAAAGACTCAGGATAATGGTAATTAAGCCAGGCCAACTCAGCCCTTGTCTTAAACTACAGGAGATGATTAATTAATACACAGTTTAAAATATAAATGCGAAACAAATTGCCTGAAAGCAGCATCACTTCCATTACAGCAGTGAGGACAGTCACTCCTTTCAGACTGTGTGCATATAAACATGTACATGCTAACAAATTATCTCCTGCTTCAGAGCAGGCAGAGAAGGCAGTAATAGAGTTTGTTGTTCCCCTTGAGGCAGAGCAAGAACCTGTAGGAGGAAAGAGATCCAAATTTATGAGTACAGCTAGTTAAGTAAGGGACAGCAAGGAAGTGAGCTATGTCAGAGCAGCGAGAGGAAAGGGCTCTCACAGGCAACTGGGGAAAGGCGATGTGGAGTGTGGCCAGAAGGAAGCGGGAAGGCAGATTTACCAGCACATCAGAGCTGCTACTTAGAAACTCACCTTATGAAGAGAGTCAAGGGAAGAGGCTCTGAGAATAAGACATGAAGAAACCATGACAACTGAACTTCAAAATGGGAAAGCAGAGTTCTCCTTTGTGTTCTAATCACTGAACTGATAATTTTGATCATGGTACATTCCTCCAGGGTTTTTTGAATGGTCTGGGTTAGGGCAACAGAATTTCTATTTCAACCTCCATCCAAGTTTTGAAATTCGGAAAAGCCCCCAGGAATCCCTATTCCTAATTCTCTGCTCTAGGCCCTACATTTCAGAGAGAAATCACACAGATATGTTCTGTCCTGTCAAGTTACCACAGTCATAGGCTTGTTTTTTGGGCACTTCAGTACTACACAAAGAATGCAGACAGTAAATATAACAATTTAGACCTACAAAAGGACTGTTGAGATGAGGGACAGAGGGAGACAGGACCCTGTCCAAATATGAAGCAATATATGAAGCCTCAGTAAAGGGTGGAGGGGGAAAGGTAGTGGAAAGAAGGTATAAAGAAAGGGTGAGGCTGGTAAGTGTCAGGGTGTGAAGTTGTCACTACTGCTAGGATCCCTTTTAACAGGGTTCCGTATGACAGAAACGTAGAGCAGACACCAGGATCACCAGAACCACTCCCTGGGCCCATGACTGTGCTCCCCAACCTTTTTTTTTTTTTTTTTTTGTGAGAGCAGAGCAGTAGGATGCTGGTGACTGAAAGAATGTCCTAGAGCAGAAAGATTTTAGATCTTTTAGGTGGTCGTCATTACCTTCCTTCAGGGCTGAGCTTCTCCCTGCACAATTTAAGATCCACCTCCTCCATGCTCTCTCTGCAGCGTGCCAGCTTTTCCTCCAGTCCATCAATCTGAAAAACACACCAGTCACCATCATCTCCTCTTACAGCTAACATGAATCCATGCCCCTTCAGATGGGTGGGTGGCAGCTCAGCCACCCCACCTCCCTCCTCCCCAAGTCAAGGGAGGGACAGACCCAGCTCTGTATAGAGATCACAGTTGAGAGAGCCCACCCCCTCCCAGATCAACCTGTATTATGCCCCAGGCAACTGTAATCCCGGACAGCCAAACCAGCCCAATACTTCCACTCCTAGGGCTGGTCAGCACTTTTTTTTTGGCTAAAATTTGATCCTGTTCCACCCCGTGACAGGCTTGCTTCCAGGAGGAAAACAGTGGGAATAATCCTAACCTGGAAAAAAAATATGCCCTGAGGTGGCAACCACCGCTCTTTGTGGCTACTTAGCACTATACTCCTATTGTGTCGGGTTCTCCAAGAAGGCCAAGGCCGGCTCCTGCTGCCATCCTTCACAAACCAGAAGCTAAGAGGCAGCACAGTCCCAGGTAAAGCACTGAGGTGAAATGAGGCTTCAGCCTCAGAGGTGGCCCAGAGCACAAACATTCCCATAAAGAGCAATACGGGAAACAAAATCCAAAGGCAGTGATCCCTAATTATTGCTGCTTTGGGGATCAGCTCCGTCCTAAGCTCATTATCAATCTCACACCTTTTGCTCGGGAAAGCCAGGCAAGCATTATAAATAAGAGGGGAGAACAAAGCAGACTGCAGAGAGGAGTCATGTGAATAGTCTCACTGCAGGGCGCACAGGAGAGCTGGAGAAGGAGACACAAGGCTCAAATCTTTACACCTTACCAGATAGCAGTTTCAAACTCCCCTGTTAGGTGGCTACTCTGCCAGGGCTGCTGAGATGCCAAACTCCTCAGAGGCACCCACATAGCTTCCCCTGAACCCGAGGGAAGCACCAAGGCACACCCCAGAGCACAAGGAATGCCGCCTGTGTTTGGCAACGCTTGAGTTTGCCTGAATAGAGACACGGGTATTTCTGAAGCACATTAGCAAAAATGCATTAGGTGAGGGCAGAGACAACTGTCCATCTCCAGCTGTGCCAGTTAAGAATGTTAATTCCAGCTGTTCATCACTGTCATCCACTGCAGCTCATCCAGCAGGATGCGTTAGCCAGTCTGCTTCAGGACCAAGCAAGGGCCTCACCCCACGCATCAGCAACAGCAGAGCAGCAGAGTGGAGGTGGGCAGTCCTTCCTGTCCCACTGGGGAATGGCTGTCTCCCTCACCAGCAAATGACTGTGTCTCTGCTCCCTCAAATGCAGAGTTAAAAAAAAAAATTCATGTTAAGTAACACAGTTTAACAGCAGCTTTGGTTAGTCCTCTGCCAGCCCCACCAGTAAACTACCCGTGTCTCTAGACTCCCTACCCTCTCCTCCAGAGCTGCTCCTCCTACTTGCTCCATTTGCAGTTGCTCCCACTAGTGAATTCTCTGCACACTTCCATCACCTCACAAGACATAACAAGAGGATATCCCACCCAACTCTGCCAATGCTTTTTACTTTCTGCTGACTAAAAATCTCCAGATTCCACACAATACTTTAAAAGTTTCAACTGGTTTTACTGCTTTTCAATCAAAACCAAGGTTTGGGTCTCCTGCTGGAGAGCAATGATTTTCCAATAAACCACATGCCCTAGAACTGCACCATCAGCTTTGCTGAGCTGGGGGAACAAGGGACAGAAAATAATAATAAATCCAAAAAAAACCCCAAACAAACAACAATAAAAAAAAAGTCAAGGAAGGAGGAACACATTGCTGAATGAACAAAATATTTTTCCTCTGGAATCTCACTATTTTTTTTCTTCAGGTTATGGGACGTCAGGGGTTGTAAGGAAGGATGAAAGCGAGGACTGCCATTTACTGTGCCTCAGTTTCCCTACTTGTAAATCAAGACAGTATTGTCTGCCTCAGGGTGGTGGCTCATTTACATAAGGAGCCTCAGACACAGATCCAAACTATGGGCAGAGTACTATCTTAAAATGACAGTGACATTACCTCACTTGGGATTTGGGATCTGTTCCTACAAACCAGGAGTCTCTCAGTAACTCAGCCACCCACACAACTCCTCACTGTAGGGCAAGAGAGACAAATAGAAAATAAGCACAGGGATAAATCAGAGTAATGCCCAGGAATTACATTACTCTCTGAGTTGCTGAGGAAACTCTTGTAGGGATGGCACAGCTTGCAAAACTGGAGCACGACAAAACCTGTAGAGCTTTGGCATCAATCCCTGCAGCAGCTCTCCAGCAGAGCAACCCTAGAAGCGGGTGCACACCTGAGCTGTGGATGGAAAGCTTTCCCTCCTACTAATATGCAGAAGGAGAGTTGGAATATGCACCTAACTCTACTGGAAACCTGAATGAAAACAAAGAGCTGAGCTCTCTTAGCTGAACCACCACTGCACTACACATTGGCAATCTCAGCACAGCAAAGGTGAACCCTTGCTCCTTCTGGCTCTTCTTCCCATAAAGGGGATCCTCTGGGACAGAGCTGAAGTGCAGCGCTTGGAAAGCTCATGTAACTCCTCAGGTTCACCTGGGCTGTGGCAGGGAGGCAGAACTTCCCTCACAGTGACACCTTTAAGTAGCTCTACTTAACAGGGACACGTGAAACAGGCAACTGCTTGGGGTACACAGAGCTGCCCTTCTGCTCCCCGAGAGCCACTCCAGAAAATCAAGTCCCAGCAGCCTTGGATGCACACAAGGATGGATCTAAGACCAGATGCCTCCTTTGCTCCACAAGGTATGACAAGGCTTTGAGCCATTTTTGTTGAATTCTGGCAATACTCGCAATCTGGAGACCTTTTTAAACCAGAAAGACCTGGAGCGGATTTCAATCCAAACTGACTTACATGCTTATTACAAATCTCATTTGTTGGGACCATCTTGGGCAGGGAGCCTGAAATGACTTACACAAAGGCAGAGACAAAGGGATAAGAGAAAAAGCAGCAGCTTTGCTTACAGAGTTGAGCTGGATCCCTTTTAGTACATTTTGTAATGAATTTATAAAAGCTTCCTTTCCAGCAGAAAGGCTAAAAGTACTTTTCAAGAACTGGCATCCACCCTTTGCTTTTATGAATTCCCTAATTAAGATACTGGCAAAGAGCCATCACACATACGTCGACATCCAACAGCGTTAGGTAATGAGGTTTTCGTCTTCTGACCCTCATAAAACAGATCAAAGCCAACTAAAGAGGTGGGGGCAAAGTAAAAAAAACACACCACCTTCCCTGAGCAGTCTTCTCATGCCTTGTCACCTGCCAGCACACTTGAGCCATTCTTTTAACAGAAGAATTAGTGGTTCCTACATCCACAGATTTGGCTGGATTATTAAAATCAGTCCAGCAGAGACAAGTTTTGTTTAAATTAAAATGCTAGCTTGCAGTTCATAGACACACTTCAATTTTCACCATGCTTTTTGAATCATTTTGCATGCTGGCAAATCATTTCGCAGATGCTGTGCCCACAGTGCGTTTCGAAATATTTACCAGGCAAGCTACTACACAATAGAGGATGATCCACCAGCAAAGGCCAAGATAAATCCTGCAGATCATTCATCCATGTGGGTAAAGGAGAAAGGGCTGGATCCCACCTGCACCTCCTCTTTCAGCCTTGCAGAGACCACCCAGTTAGCCAGGGAGGGTCCTTCTTTGCTTAAAATTACAAGTCGCATAGAGAGGATACAGACCTATATCAGGTCCCCTTGCAGTCATATTTTCAAGCTTAAAAGGACCTGGCAAGCTTAGCTGTTTCTTGCACACAAGTTTTCCATATCTTTGATGATCTTTGTCACTCTCCTAAGATCATTCCATTTTCACTATGTTGCTACAAAATGGCCCAGTCTCCCCAGTTTCATTTTCCCCCCGATGGGTTTAATAGCAAAAGTTCTCTGCAGCTCAGCACTGACAAAGGGGCTGCCTGTTGAAAGACTACAGAGCCATATGAAAGGAGAAGTGGCATGAGTTTAAAACACCACCACATTATGGAGACACATTTATATCAGTTTAAACCAGGTCATATCAATTACACCTGCAATTTGTAAGTGCAAGCTAATCTGATAAGTATCCATATAGAAAATTGCATTCATTTAGCATCGTGACTTCAGTTAAACAAGCATGACGCTGCCTAGATTAGGCCTTTCAAAGCCAGCCATGCATCATGCCATATTAAGACTCATTTGGAAAGTTTTCTTTACAATCATAACAGCTCAGAAGGTAATACTGAACGGAATGAAAGTTTAAATTACAAAATCAATATTGGTTGTAAGGCATTTATGACACCTGAAATACAGCCATCTCTTCCTCTGACTTTAAAGGGATTTTGTTTTCTCCCTCCCTAACTTCAATTCAATATGTTTCTCATCACTGCAAGGGAGAAGAATTTTATTTTTCGGTAGTATCTTTGGTTAAGTTTTCACCTGTAACATGTGAAAGAAGAGTATTTCTACAATCCTTTCAAAAGTAGCATGTCCTATCATGACCACTTAAAAAAAAAATTAAAAATAAATCTAAAGATACCACAAGACCCCAAACAGTTTGCAAGCATTTACTGTAGCAGTTAAAAGAGGTCCCTTTTCATTCTGTGACCAGTAGATCCCTGAGAGGCTCACTCTTCTTACCGCCTCTCTTTTTGTAAGATAGACATAATCTCAACTCGCCTTGTCTGTCCCATCTCAAACAGCAACCACCAAAAATTCATATTTAATTTATTTTCCCCACTAGGTTCATTGAAGAAAAGATCGGACAGTCAGCAGGTTCCCCTTCGCACTGCCTTTGGTGGTTATATTTGGGTTAGAGTGCCCAGAAATGAAAGCCAAACTAGATGAAACAGACCAGAAAACTACTGCAAACTGAAGTTCCCCTCATACAACACAGTAGGACACTCACCTTTACCTTACTGACTGATGAAGCATATATGACAAGCCCAAGTCCTTTCCCTGGCCTTTCTACCGTGGCTACCTTGGTCTGCTGTATATATGCTTATCCAAAAGACTTCAGGACTGAGAGGTGACCGGTGAGATTCACTGGAGCAGTTCTGCACCATTTCAGCCACTTGTTAGGTTGCTTCAGGCTTTTGCAGTGTCCCCACCTCACAGGCTCTCCACTGCCTCCTCCAATGCAGTCCAGATAGCACTGCCCAGACAGCATTCTGGCAGGAGCCAGAACGATGCCCACTTTGGAGAGACCTTAACTAAGTTGCCTCAGTTTGCTGACACAAATACAAACCTTAAACAATGCTTACCAGCAGCCCTCCTGCCACTCAGAAGATTACAAAACATACAAGCACAACAATAAAAAGGCAGCTTGAGAAAGAAACCACTGCCTTAAACCCCAGTATTTTCCTCTTCTCCCTGCTGTGATGTACTGGCACCTCACGTGCTGCTTTATTGCCAGGTTCCTCAAAAGCAGCAGCCTTTGCCCAGCACACTGCTGGCTCTCACCACATCATGTGCAGGCTGGACTCCACGCATAGAATCACTTGGGTTGGAGCCCACAGTCTAACCCTGCCTAGTCCCCCTCTAGATCATGTACTCAAGCACAACATCTATTTGCCTTTTAAATACTTCCAGGGATGGTGACTCCACCCCTTCCCTGGACAGCCTATTCTAATGCCCAACAACACTTACAGTAAAAACATTCTTCCTGATGTCTAACCTAAATCTCCCCAGTGCAGTTTGTAACCATTTCCTCTTGTCCTATCACTTCTTACTCAAGAGAAGAGACTGACCCCCACCTCTCTGCACCCTCCTTGCAGGTATTTGGAGAAAGTCTCCCCTCAGCCTCCTTTTCTCCTGACTAAACAG
>VXBZ01007860.1:204922-250109 GCA_013399135.1 Heliornis fulica | reverse complement strand
AACAGCCCCAGCTCCCTCAGCTGATACTCGTAAGACTTGTGCTCCAGACCCTTCACCAGCTTTGTTGCCCTTCTCTGGACATGCTGCAGCATCTCAACATCCTTCTTGTAGTGAGGGGTCCAAAACCGCACACAGCACTCAAGATACACTGCACACCGATGTGCTGGCTATGGACAAGAGCTTGCCCAGCACCCTGCACAGGTGCACTCCCTCACTGCCTTTCCCTGCACTGGCCCAAAGGCTCAGCAGGGACAAAGGCCCGGGCTGGAGGCAGAGCGCGTCCCGCTGCTGCAGAGGCTGGCTTAGGCTGTCTCAGCTGCCCTCGCACACCAACATGGCTGCCAGGCCTGGCACTGGCACAGCCTCACCGGGGCGAGCGATGCCCCCGAGTCCTCGCTGCCTCGGCCCTCCCCACCACCCACCGCTCTCCAAGGAAACGCTAACATCGGCAGAAACAGCTCCAACCCACCCATCCCCCCACCACCCCCCCTCACCTCCCGGGCCACGCTCAGCCCCTCTCGCTTCTTGCCCATGGTCCCCGGCCCGGCCGCGCAGGCGCAGACTGCCGCTCCGCGCCACCACCCGCGCGCGGCCACGTCGACACGGTTGCCGCCATCTTTGTGAGGGGCTGTGCTGTGGGGCAGCCGCCATGTTGGTGAGGGCGCTGCTGCTCCTTCTTCTTCGGTCCAGGTGTGACGGCGCCTCTGCCTTTGAGAGCCTGTTTTCATCTGGTTTGAAGATAGCCGAGGACGTACGGCAGGCTGGCCTGTGGCAGCCACGATGGTGTCCTGCTGCTTTGTGTTGGCGCTGCCCGCAGGCAGCTCTGCCTGCTGCAAGTGGACTAGGGCGGGTTGGGGAAATACCAGCAGCCGGGAAGCTGAGGTGGGATCACTCGGTCCCTCCAAGACCTGCCCTGTTCTATTTCTCCACTCTTACAGGTCCTTGTGATACCTGTAATGTAGAACTTCCCCACAGTGAGAGAAATTTGTTTTGGTTAGTGCTTAAACCTTGCTTCTTTTAGGGTTAAATGTACTACCGTGTTTTGCTAATAACTGCCCCTTCGAAAAAAAGCTGAAGGACTGATAAAAAGCATGTTCTGCTAAAAAGTAGCCTGGAAGAAGAGCTGAAAGAGTGTGAGAGAGAAACCATCCTGCCCCAGAAGGCCAAGGGCTGGATGATTGCCAGAGATGGCTGAATCAACAAAATACCCCCCTTTTACTAGGAGAAATGTAAAGGAGGAGTTTTTGACCACCCACACAATTAAAAATCTGCCCGTTTACACACATCTCTCCCTCCATATCTTCAACGAGCATGGAGCTAATTTAAATATGACTTGCGGAATCAAACTTCACAACCCGTGGCAGGTTATAAAGCAGGTATGTTTCGGCGCCGGGTGCAAGGGGGCTAGCACCTCCTAGCTTGCACGCTGTTTCACCAAAACAGCCAGCTATTTATTACACAAAGTTATGCGTATACATAAGATTTCCCGAGAAAAGGTTGGCTTATTCTAAAGAGTTCCAGGAATTATTTAAATTAGTTCCAAGAGGTATTTAAAACAGTTCCGAGAGCTCATTATCATAAGTCTCCTCCCCTGGCGCCTGTGCATTGCCATCCGGTGGTTGTGGGCTGGGGTCTTTGGGAGGAAGGCTGATAGTCTTCCTCAAGATGCACTCTTGACCCTTTGCTGTGGAGTGCCGAACCATGATGAGTAAGCAGCTGCTGTCCTCTCAAACTGCCCCATATCCCTGCTTATCTTTTCTAGCAGCCTCTGTTATCTCATCCCTGTTACTGGGCGAGGCAGTCTTGCTAAGAGACATCTGTTGGCTAATTTGTTCCTCCCTATTGTCCGGTCTTTTGGCTAAACCTGCCGAAACTAAAAATTCTAATCATGTCAAACTAATATGTGCCTACTAAAAAACTGGTTCCTGTCTACATCAAATATGCTTGACCAACAGTAGGTGATGCAGTAATTGCTAATCAGGAAGTGTAAATTTAGGTGGGTTTTTCTAATCCCACTAGTTTGTAGATTCTGTGTCCTGGTGTGCTAGCTCTGTGGAGTTACCAGCTAGCGCCTGTCTCTGCGCAGACATGGAATAAAACAAATACTTCAGCTCTGTGTGTATATTGACATACTGCACACTGTGTAAATGATCCTGGTTTTGGGGCAACACCTGGACAGGGGCCTCCAGTATGCTGCCAGGCATGCCCTCTAGGCCTGTCAGAAGGCAAATGCGGGTTGATCAGTTGTTTTTTCCCCAAGGGGAGTCAGCTCCATCCTGTTTTAAGCTCCTGTGTTGCTCTGGCCATACCAGCCCAGCTCTTGTACTGCTGGGGGTTGGGGCTCACCTAAGAAGGCAGTCTCTCAGAAAAGCAAGGAACCAACAGGACGGCTGTTTTTCTGTCTGTTACAATCACTGAAAATTTCAGGTTGTCTTTGGGGCTTCCTTCCCAAACACTAGCTTTATGGTAAAGCAGCTGCAAGAAAAAAAAAACCCAGCTGTTTGATCTTCCAGGAGATAGCAGTTTGTGCACACTAGCCAGTTCATTGCAAGATGCTAATCACAATGTTACATATGCATGGCAGCTTTTGTCCTGACCCAAGAAAGCTTTTTATGAAACACTGCTATATTGTATTAAAAAAAAAAAAGGGCAAGAAACACCACTGAAATGCATCTGTCTTCAGGGTAGGACATGACTGCTAGACGATAGAGAACAGCAGAGGTATTTGCTGAACAAAAATGAAAGGCTGGGCAGCAGTAGCAGCGTTTATTAGACACGCAGACTGAATTTTCATTTTGGCTAAATACCCTCTACTGACTGAAATCTTGCTAGGATGGCAGGAGTGCAGATGCCTGTCATAGAAGGAGTGATAATACTAATATCTAATTAGCATGTTTCACTTTTCTTCCCCCAAAACCCTCAATTTTTACAATGGTAAGTGGTAAGTGTTGGTATCAGCATCGATCTCATTTTTTCTATGGAGAAAATGGGGGATAGCTGTACTTTCCTCTGTTTCTCAGTCTGGTACTTGTCTCTATGTGACAGCCTATGCAGCTGAACCTGAAGGATCCAGATCTCCCACTCCAAGGTGAGGCATGGCTAACTGCTTTCCAAGCAGCAGCAGCTCAAATGGTAATAAAAAAGTGGAGTAGGACCTGGCCAGCAGCCCTGACAAAGCACAACACTAGGGGAAGGGAGAAAATGAATAAGCGGAGAGAATGTTATTTCCACACCCCACCCCCCTGACTTAGAGAGAAGCCTTGCCGAATTAGTGTAAGTACAGCCTTAAAAGGTGTAGATGTTTGAAGCAAATGCATCTGTTATGGCTTGCAATGGGATAAACAGCCACCAGTTCAGGAGAAAGCATTGTCTTCTGTTCAAAAGTCAGGGGAGTCAGTTCTCACAGATGCGCTTCTCCTCAGAGAGACATACACAGACCATATTGTGGACAGATGAATGTGACCTTTAGTTGTTACATCTTTTGGGACAACAGAAAGGAGAACTAGTTCTTCTCTCACCAGAAAGCCACCATTCCTACCTTGCAAGCAGAACTTTTCATTTCATGTGTTACTCCTCCTGGCCATCCTGAATCCACTGAGATGATAACCTCATTATACTTGTCACCTAGCCTTGGATCTCCTTGTTCTGCTCTCAGCTGGCACCCTCTCTCCAGCATTTCCTGTGTTACATCTTCATTTCCTTTCTAATGTCATTCAGGTCATGTACGTGCTGACGCAAGAAAGAAAAACTGTTCCTTTTCCTCTGCAAATTTGTAATCTTTTCCTTCTTTGTTCCTGAAGAACAGATCTGGAAGCTTTTCACATGCAATGACATCAGCTTCTGTGATTTAGAATATGTACAGGCATTATGCATTCAAACTACTCCATTTCAAGTGGCTGCTGACTGGCCACCAGCCTATCTAAGCTGGAGATCAGAAGGTTCTAGCTGTGAGAGCAATCAGATTATGGAACATGTCTCCTTCCAGAAGGGAGAGACAAAAAGATGGAACTAGTTTTTAGTACTCTCTCTCACAAGGGGTGGTGTAATACAACAATTTTAAGAGGAAGCCATGGAATGTAATGACGTATGGGTGAATGCCATGTAACATACCCAGTTATGAGTCTGGGTAAAGATCTGGTGAGACCCTACTCAGGGTCTCTGATTAGGCTGTTCCTACTATGTTAGGGGTCACACCTCTGCAGCCAAAATGAGTGATGAAGTGATGCTAGAAACTAAAAACTACACAAGTGCCAGTCTGAAAGTCTGACAATCAGAAGTCACTCTGTCTATGTGCCCAGAGGCAGGATCAGATGCACTGACCACACCCAAGCCAGTGTTGCTGGCTGCTGATTATAGACTCCAGGGATGCTGTACCCTCCTTGGCACCATCGACTTATGACTGGGAAGGTTTCTCTTCTCTTTCTAATCCAGTTGAGCTTGTTGCGTCTTGATCCGTTCCCAGGAGACATGGAGAGCAGCTGATCATCATCTTTCATCTAGCAACTGTGGGTGTTAGAAGCTCATGATCATAGAATCATAAAATCATAAAATGATTAGAGTTGGAAGGGACTCACAGAGGTCATCTAGTCCAACTCCCCTGCAAGAAGCAGGGACACCCCCAACTAGATCAGGTTGCTCAGGGCCTCATCCAACCTGGCCTTGAACGTCTCCAGGGATGGGACATCCACCACCTATCTGGGCAACCTGTGCCAGTGCTCCACCACTCTTACAGTAAAGAACTTTTTTCTAATATCCAATCTAAATCTACCTCCCTCTATTTTGAAACCATTACCCCTTGTCCTGTCACAACAGGCCCTACTGAACAGCCTCTCCCCATCTTTCTTGTAGGCACCCTTGAGGTACTGGAAGACCACTAGAAGGTCTCCCTGGAGCCTCCTCTTCACCAGCCTGAAAAACCCCAAATCTCTCAGCCTGTCCTCGTAGGAAAGGTGCTCCAGCCCCTTTATCATCTTTGTGGCCCTCCTCTGGACCCTCTCCAACTGGTCCATGTTCTTCTTACGTTGGGGGTTCCAGAACTGGACACAGTACTCCAGGTGAGGTCTCATGAGGGCAGAGTAGAGGGGGAGAATCACCTCCCTTGACCTGCTGGCCACGCTTCTTTTGATGCAGCCCAGGATGCTGTTGGCCTTCTGGGATGTAAGAGCACATTGTCAGCTCATGTTGAGCCTCTCACCCACCAGCACTCCCAAGTCCTTCTGCTCTGGAGCCACTCTCTGCCCAGTCTGTAGTTGTGCCTGGGATTGCCCCGACCCAAATGCAGGACCTTGCACTTAGCCAGGTTGAACCTCATGAGGTTGGCACGGACCCACCTCTCCAGTCTGTCAAGGTCCCTCTGGATGGCATCCCTCCCCTCCAGCATGTCGACAGCACCACACAGTTTGGTGTCTTCGGTGAACTTGCTGAGGGTGCACTCCATCTCACTGTCCATGTCACCGACAAATATCTCTCCTCTTCTGTTTTCTCCCTGTTAGACTCAATCCTCTTCTTTCAACCCTGTGTGTTTTGCACCTCTCACACTGTTACCTTCCTCCAGTCCAAACTAAGACTGAGCCTGTCTGACTCAGGGGTATTGAAAAAAGAAAAAAAAAAAATACCTCCCTTGTGTTATAGGCAGCATGCTCTGGTATATAGCCAAGAATTAAAGTTGTCTTTTTAGACAATGCCTTCATGGTAGTGATTATATTCAGTCATGGTCCTGTAACTCCTCAATCTGTTTCCTCAGTGCTGTGATCTAGTCAGATGTTCCCCCTTTCTTTACTGGTGCATTTTATGTTTTTCTCCTTCTCAGTGCAGCATTTTGTACTGCTATTATGGAATTTTAGCTGGCTGGTTATTGGTTGTTTCTCACATTTGTCAGATAAGTCTTTTTTTCTGTCCTGCCCTCAGTCTTTCAAGCTCTTTCAGGTTTGGGGCCAGTCATATATTTTGTAAACATGTTTTATTTTGTCATCTAAATCATTGAGGAAACTAGTTGATAGCTATGGGCAGGCACCCCTGGGACTGATCTCTAGAAGTCCTCTTGATCCGATGGCAAACTACTGATAACTAGCTTCAGAGCATGACAAGTATCACACAGGATTGTTTCAAAAAGCCTTACGTCAGGACAGCCTTCACTGCTGCACCTGCTCTCTCCACTATTCCAGTTACTGTGGCAAGGGAAGTTAACTGGTTCAACATAATTTTGTTCTTAGCTTTCTCTCTGCTGGCTTTTTCTTATCACCCAATGATCTTTAAGTGATAACAAATTGATTATTTAATAATTTGTTCCATGCTCATTGAAGAGAGGGAAAGGTAATGACTGGGGAATCAACGTTTTCAAGAAGGTTTAGGGACACTTACTGATTTTTATCAGGGCAGTGCTGACTTTGAAAGTAATTTAATAGAGTAGACATTAAGTCTTCACTAGTAATTAAGTCTTTACTAGTAAATTAAACAATTTCAGGGAACATTCCCAGAATGCAAACTCAATCAGCAGTATTAAGAGTCAGTGCCCCTCCAGCATGATTTGGCTTGGTCCCTCTAGGACTATCCCAGACAAATTCCAGGCATGATTTGAGAGCTATCATAGGCAAGGGACTGCTCCCATGAGGCTTTTGCATGGGTTTGCTCTGTTCTAGAGGTGAGGAGGGTTTAATAATATGGATGCAAGCCATTTGGTGCAAGTGTGCAGGATGTGCCTAGAAGAATGTTCCTGGGCATTCCTGATTTACTGCCTTCCTACCTCTTTTTGCCTTCTTCATCTGCAAGATTCACTGTGCTTTGTAGGCACAAATGAATCAGTCCTCTGACAAATCCAAGAGGAAAATGAGGCCAGACATCTCACTTTATAGATGTGAAGAGTGAGGCAGTGTCTGATCCACTCTCCTCAGCAAGTATGTAGTTGGGCTAGCACTGAATCCAGGGGCTTGACCTCTTATCTTTGGCTACACCACAGGCAGCAGTCCTCTGTCCCCCAAGCATGCCCTTGCTCAGCTTGTCAGGCAATGTACCATGGGTCAGGAGGGAACCTTCCAGAGATCTTCTGAGAATAGGTATCCACAACACAGTGGGTGTACCAATCTAGCCCAGAGCCATGTCCCCTCTTCCCTCTTAGCCCTGCTCTCCTTATTGCAGCTGGTGACTGGGGTCACAGAAGGAAGGAAGTCACTGTCCCATATCTGCAGGGGAAAGCTGAGGTGAGAACAAGTGGGAAGAGTCTTCTTCTGTCCACATACATGCACCTGTGAAGAGATGGAGGGAAGCATCTCGCTGCTGAGGGCAGCCATGGTTGGTGTGATGCCAGGAACAGGACAACTCCCAGCACAAAGGAATGAGCAGGAAATGTCACCGGGGGCAGAGGCTGTGTGCTGACCTCCTGAAGGAAGCAGAAACTGAGAACATAACTGAGAGGTGCTGTGAGCTAGAGCTGAGCTATGGAACTTTGGTTTTCCTCCTTTTCATTCCTATGGGAGCAGCTCATAAATCACTTCCTTTCTCCCCAAGCCCTATAAGTAGAGATGAAATTGTGATGATGACCAGGGAATACAAATTCCGGGCAGACATTTCTGCCCCTAGCAGGGACAACTGCAGAATTAAATGTCACCAGGGACAGAAGAGTGACAGAAAACAGTCAGACTTCTACACACTGAAAGATGCTCCTGTAGAGTTGGGTGTTTTTTTTTCCTCTGGGAAGATAAATATAGAGAAGCCAATGGACTGCATCTTCAGTTTGTGTGCATCATGTTCTCTGCTCCCACCTTGACGGGTTCCACAGAGATTCTGGGAACAGCTTGAGATGATAGAATTAATTAAATGAAATTAATCAAAACAACCTACCCGAGACAAAACTGGCATCAGTGAAATGCAGAGTTGGACCAAGAAGGGATTCTGTAGCCAGGGCCGATGCCTGTCCTCATCAATAGATTCTGTTTGAATGAAAACCTGTGTCCTGCATGCTGCGGTCAAACTTGAGGGGCTCTGAGGAGCTGTGTGCCTCATACAGGATCATGACTATCCACACAGCACAGTAATTGCAGTGGGAGCAGATGGAGTCCTGCTTTTCACAGAGCCAGGTACAGCATGTAATCCCAGATCTTGCTTTGATGCTGAATGAAGCTGAACTCCAAATCACGCTGTGTTAATCTGGAGGAAGAGGGAGAACTGCAGCCATGGCTTTTAGAGATATGATCTGTGGGTCCAGTGGGTGCTTCCTGCTCTGCAAGGCTGGGAACAGGAGTACAGATTTGCCCAATTCCTGAAAATTAAAGATTCCCCTCTGCTTTAGCCTCTGCCCGTTACCTCAGGACACATCATCCTGAGTTTTCTTACTCCAGATGCTAGTTTGGAGGCATTTTCTGGTCCTGTTCCAGCCATTTATGTTCTTTGTTTTGTGAAAGTATTGCTGCCCTCCCAAACTTTTGCTGCATCACCTTGAGGGTCTAAGAGGCTGTGTGGGCATAATTCCTATCTACTGAGCAAGGATAAGAGCACAGTTACAAGAAGAAATACTTGATCGGGTGTGAAGTGCGGAGATATATTGTGGGGATGGGCCCCTTATAAATATCTGAGAACATGGAGAGAGACCAGAGCAGCTTTATGAAGTGCTGTGTTATTGGGGTTGCAACCCCATGGTTGAGTTTATCCTGCAGCCAGCAGAGATGCATCCATCACAGAGATGGGTGCCGTGGTGCAGAGGCAGTACAGGGTCCCGCTGGTTACGCAGGGAGTTTCGGGGAGCTGTATGTTTCTGTATTTTAGGGCATGGCTGAGTGGAATGGTGTGCCCTGCTTTTAACGTGTGGTGAGTATTATAGGAAGGCCATCACAGTTCCCCAGGACAAGTATCCTTCTGACCTGCACATGGGGTCTTGCACAATCTCTTGAAGAGAGCCCACTGGGCTTCTATGCCACTTCAAAATGGGACCACTGGCTTTATAGCCATGTTTTCAACTTGGTGTCCCTCAGCTACATTCAGAAGAGCCTGAGACCTTTCTTAGAGAATGAACAGTCTCCAGGGAGCCAGAAGTTACTTAGTTAGCAAAAGGGCTGTAGAGATTTAGTGTGGTGAGGTTGGCCTGGTGAGATGGAGTTCACGCAACTGTGCCATGATCAGAGGCAGGAACTGTGTTTCTGGTCCCATGGTGGGCATCTGGTTTCTGGCTCAGTCACCTGGTGAGCACAGTCTCCGTTCCTGCCCTAGACACCCTGTCTTCACCTGCTCTACCTCCTTTGACCAGCAGTTAAGAGTTAAGGGAGCAGTGCCACGTTCTCTTCTGTTTCCATCTGGACTTTCCCAGTCAATGTATGTTCAGCATTTCCCCATCTCTTTTTCCCGGGGGTGTTAAGATCTGCAGTTTCTGCTGCTGGTGCAGTGAAAGGCATAAGGAAGCTGAACCATATATTCTGTTTGTGAAAAGTACCATATCGAGATTCTGTGAGTGACTTGTCCTACAGGGTTCCAGGTGCTGTTTGAGTAGTGAAGTGCTCAAGGATTTCATAGCCTTGCTGACAGAGGTGGAAGAAGCCAAATCTGTGCCTCTTTCTATGACGTCTCTTCTGGAGATCTGTCGTGTGGCCAACAAGCTGCTGAGTGCTGTGGACGATGCAAACAGAGAGGACAACCATCTAAATGTATCCTCTGGCTCAGACACCTCGAAATCAGGCTGAGTCTGTCCCCATCTGCAGGGACAGCAAGAGACCTGCCCTCTTATGTGACCTGTGGTTTTCTGGATGGTGGGATGCTCTTGGAAAAGAAAGTGCCTAGTATTTGTGCTAAGCACTGTTCTTCCAAGTCATGCTCCTGCTTCGAAACCTTTCTCATTTAGTTTGGTGCTCACTGCTTGTGCTCCTAGGAGGATGAGGTTGCCCCTTTGCTTCTTGTTTCTCCTGAGCAATGAGAGAAAGGCTTGCAAGGACAGGAGGTGCTCAGGGCTCCCCAAGCAGGGAGAAGAAAGGAGCTTGCTCCTACACTGAGATGCCTGCAAATGGGAGGTGACAGCCCTCTGCATCCCTGCATGTTCTTGCATTGTTTAGGTAGAAAGAGAGTAATTGTATCCTTCCAGGTCTCCACTGAGCTTAAAGGGAACATTCATCTCGCTGCCTCTGATCAAGGGGCTACTAGGGAGTCTGAAAATAGCATTATTGCTCCTGCTATCATTTCTGCTTCCTCAAATGACTTCCTGGATGATTGGTGGAGACAAATTCTCCAGAAAGGGGAGCTGGCAAAGAATCTGAATGCCCCCAGGTCTGAGATGGCCAAAGAGCTGAAATCAGACAGACACACACATATCATTAGCCACTAGCCTGCATGTGAAATGAATTGAGATTTCCTGAGCTGAGATCCAGCTGACGCCCTAACGAAGACTTCCCTTCGCTCTTGCAAGCACACAATAAAAAACAACCCAGATACACCCCCAACTTCCCCAGGCATTTCTGTTATATAAGTAGTCCGGGTCTTGATCAGTGTTTCTTTGATTATCTCTGTGCACCCACATAAATATACTGTGTGTGTGTACACACAAAATCCATCTATTTATTCACCCCACAAACCATTTTGCTGGGAGACAGCATGGTCTCCTGAATTTTTTATGTCTCCGCTTAGGTTGGAAGCAATCCAAGGGTCAAACACTGTGCTGTATCTCCAGTCACCTTGCCAGTCAGTGCAGAGCATGGGTCTCTGATACTTTCTGAATCTCTGATCACCCACAGGGCACTAAATTACAGCTATTACACTGCAATTCGCTGTACAATTTTATTCTTTGATACACTACCTGCCTTTGTCTGTCTGCATAGCAGCGAGAGCGGTATGCATTATTTACCAGGCTAAGTACACTGCTGCTGCTAGTGTTGAGGGAAAAAAAACCCAGATAAGAGAACTGGAACAGGCTTGAAGTATAAAAAGACGGCACAAATACAGCTTCCTGGGAAACAGCTTTGCTGTTATAGAAAACTTTCTGAGATTTTGCAGTCACTTTTGCCTCCCTGCATGGAGGTGTGTCCAGGGGCTCCCAAAGCTCTTGAGGAAGAACAGAGGTACTGGGACAGATGGAGAGTCAGGTCTGGCCAGTGCCCTGTCTTCAGGAGGACCCCAGGGCAAACACTGTGCCTGCTGGGAAAGGAGAATGAAAGCACATGGTGAGGAGAGTGGAATGCTCTTCCTCTTATGGGACACTCTGAGGCTTTAAATTGGTTTGCATACCTTCTTTTTTTGGCCAGAAATCCTTTTGGGCACCAAGAAACCATTCCTATGTTACTTCAGTTGATATATTACCGCTTTTCTCCAACCTAACCATGATTTGTGTTCCCTCCAGTTGTCCTTTGAACTTCAGACCTGCTGGGACTGGGGTTTGGGGAACAAAATCGGTTCCAGAAGGTTTCAGTTTAATCCAGAGATGATCAAAAAAGATCACAGTCCTCTACTTTGGCAACCTGAGAAAGGCAGATGATAGCTGGGCTTTGTTGCAATGTGTTGACTGATGTGTCTTTTGGGGCTCCCTTCCAGGGCAAGGAGTGAGGCAGCTTTTGGAGCATGTCCAGGCAGAGCTGGCTGGGTGATGCTGTCCCTGGATGACCTTCCGAGAGGCAGCTTGGGCTTCTCTGCATGTAGGCATCTTGTGGAGGTGCAAAGGCAGAGACTGCTGAATCCTGGCAGGAGGGCAGGAGTCAGTGGGAGAACCAAGTCCAGCCCAGAGAGGGAGAGCCTGTGAGAAGAGGGCTTGGTGCTTCTGTCTGGTGAGGGGAGATGGGATGCGCTGAGGCAGCTGAGTTGTCATCTGCAGATACTCCTTTTTCTTCCTCCTCGTCGGTGACAGCAACAGCTGCCTTCCCTCTGGTTTAGGTGCTACACAAAGCAATGGTCAGACAGCCTCTTGCACGTCCGGCTGTGAGTGTGCCGGGTGCGAAACCTGCAGGGACAGTGAAAGCCGCTGTGCACAAGCTCCCTGGAGGCAGAGCTGAACAGAGTCATGCACTCAGATCAGCTCCTGGTCTTTTATTTGTTGAGATAAGCTGCAGCCAAAGCGGTTTTAAATCTAGTCTATGGTCAGGAAAATGTTTGCTCACTGGCTGAATGTCATGAGGCAAATATAGAGGGGAGAGCAAGCTGGGGACATGATTATTGCAGAGCTAGTTGAAGTGGCACTGTCTGTATTGCAGCAGTTGGTGCTCTGATTGTTTCCCCAGTGTTTGGGGCCCTTATTCGCTTTCTCTCCATCTGCTTTCCACCTGAGCTGGCCCCATTATTGCCCAGCCATATGAAGTAGATTGCAGGTTGCTTTCTCTGCTCAGCCCCTAAAGCAGTCCTTACAAGAGATGGATTTCTGATTGAAATCCCCCTGTCAATTGCTGCTGGGATTCTTCCGACACAGCGTGAAGACACTTCTCATGAAATTACTAGCAAGAGAGGACTGTGTTTCCACGAGGCTCAGGCTCCTCCTTCCTTCCTTTTCCTGGCAGTGTGACACTGTCCCCATTTCAGAGATGCTTGGCACCCTGTTTGGCTTTTGCAAGCCCCTGAAATGGGAGCATAAGAGCAGCCCATGCAGGAGTGCCCCCAATCCCTTCCCCTCAGCAGGTGAGGTCAGAGGCTGTACCTCCCTAGACAGGTGTCTTCCTGAAATCAGTGCTGAGAACGGAGTGTTTTTCTTTTCCTGCTGACGTGAACCAGCTCTGAGTGAACCCCAAAGACTGTGTTTCTGACACACAAAGCATCAACCATCTTCTTCCTTCTGGGGAGTTGGGCTCAGGCCACTGGCCGTGGGCTTCACTGGGCAATGTTGCCCTTTCTTGGGCAGAAGCAGGTATTAAACCCACACTTGGATGAGAGACTTAGTGTCTGCCCTTGCTGAGAGCCCATTCCATCTCTCCCCTTACTGCCAGCCACTCAGCATTGCTTCAAAGTAGTCAGTATATTGCTTTTTAAGCCCAGTCAAACTGTGTTCAAACATGGAATCCTCTAGGAGGTTGGGTGAACCTGTGCAGACAGGTTAAACCCAGTCTAAAGGTTGGATGGGGTCCTGTATGCAAGCTGTGCTGGGGGGATGCAGGAGCATCCTTTTTGTTGCTGGTTCTGGAGGCTGCTCTTATAGAGCAATGTAGCTGCAGGCTGAAAGAATTTTTAGCTTAACTGGGAGGCGATTCAAGTGCAGTTTGATGTGTTCCTGCCTTGGTTCAAGGGTGGCACCTTGAACATCAGGATGTTGGTGTGAAAGGGAAGTTCCCTTTCACTGAAGGCTTTCTGTCAGTGGACAGCAGAGGCCATGGCTGTGTGAAGCAGGCTACTAGCCTTGTTACCTTTTTCTCTCAGATTGCCTGGCTGATTAATGAAAGAAGGTAAATGTTACCACTGTGATCTTCATTCCATCCTTCACTTGACATTCTCTGCTTGTGTCTTGGAACTGAAAGAGGTTCACATGTCCAAAAGCTCATCTGTCTACAACAGAGCTGTTGGAAATACAGTTCTCCTGCCTCACATATTAGGGATAAAGCAGCTGCATTACTGGGCTCATTCCTCTCTCAGGGAGAATATGATCTCTGCATGCTCCTCTGATGGCTCAGAACCTGGGGCAGCTCGCACATCTCTAAGATGAGGCCAGATGCAGCTTACTGTGCTGCTCTGGGCTGTCTCACAGCCACTGCCTTGGCTGTGAGCATGGCGTTGGCAGGTGGCACAGGGACCAAGGCATGGAAGGGAGCAGTAAGGGAAGGGCTGCAGCACAAGGCATGCATTTTCTATTCTAATTTGGGATTTGAACTGTGAGTGGCACACACGGGTGGGATTTGAATGCTTTTTGATGACTTTACAAAAGGACTCCACTGTTCCTGGACTTCGCAACCTGGAGAGAGAAGGTAATTATTCAAACTACTTAGCTCCAACCTCCAATGGCCAGTCCTTGAAATAACGTCAAGCATATTGCTTCAGAGATTGCTTCAGGGTTTGGAAGAGGCTGGAGAAGAGCCACAAAATGGGGGAATGCTTCTACAGGGGAAACAAATAGATAAAAAGAGCCATTTTGTGTACTAGTGGCTGCCAAGACAAACATGACAAACACGGCTTAGCCATGTTTTCCTCTTAGGTGGAGAGCACTCAGGTATTTTCCACACATGTTCATCTCTGCAGTCTGTCTCAGAGGGGGTGCTTTGCCTCAGCTGACGTGCCTTACTGACCTCACTTGCACTGACAGTTGCTTTTTTGAGGGCTTTAAAGATAAACTGACCTGTGTCTTACTGGAACGTGCTGGCCTGGAGCACCAGTCTTTGATGTATTAAGGTTGCTGTAGTTTCCTTTATGGAAGCAGGACCTGGGCTGGGACTGGAGACATTGAAATACCATGAAAACATTAGGTCCCAGAGCACTTCTGCCACCAGTCCTGTGAGGTAGGTGGCTTCCCATGCAGGGAAATTTGCAGAAGGAGGTAATTTGGTTCATTCCCTGAAAAACCCTGCCATTCCTCTGCTTCACTCTTTTAACTCTGGAGGTCCCTGCCAGCAGCAGAGCTTGCATTAGGTTACGGACAAGGAGCACAGGAAGGGATCCCCACTCTCCTGGGATTTCCACATGTGAATCTGTGGAAGCTCACCAAAGGCGGCACTTTCCTGTTCAGGCTGTCCTGATTTTGAGACAGCCCTGTTTTTTGTTATCCTTGGAAGCTAACAGCTTTATCCAAGCTCACTCTGCCCAGCAGAGCCCAGCACTTGGGAAAGAGAGAGGTGATGTAATGGAGAATCCAGCTCGTGGGAGGCCTAACTCTGTGTTGTGCCTGTCTGTTTTTCCCCGGCAGCCCTGAGGGACTGTGAAGAGTAGTGGAGTGTGTGGTAAACTGATGTAAAGGTGTAACCTCAGGGCAGGGGGAGCGGTGGCTGTGAATCCCTTGGGGTGCTTCCCAAGGGGGCAGAGGGTCTGTGGGGAGCAGAGGGTGGTGCAGAGCCTAGTTGCCAGAGGAGTCCCCAACACCCAGTCCCGGGTCCATTGCCTGGGAGGAGCTTGAAGCACGGCTGAGACCTACAGTGTCCTTGTCTCTGCTGAGGGAAGTGCTTTTTCCCCAGCAGGCCTATTTTTGGCACACAAAGGCAGCAGGTATGCCAGCTAAGGTAAGACCCACTCCACGAACTGTCTGCATTGAAGCAACGGTCCTTCCAACTCCAAATGTGCTCAATGGGAGACCTGACTTTTAAATTAGCAGGAACAATTTTTTATGACTTCTCTTGCAGTCCCTGAGTGGCTGCCAGCCCTGGAAGCAGCAGGGACCCAAAGCTGCCATTTGAAAGCCCAGACAACAGGAGACTGGCAACAGAAACACGCTGAATGAGTTGCTTGGAGAAACCCTCAGAGACATTCAATTTGGAGACTGATATTAGATAATTTCTGCTTCCCCTTGCCATTTATTATTACGAACCTGGAGGCAGACACCTCACCCCTTTGAAATGTCTCCTGGCCCTCTCGCTCCAGCCTGCATCTCCTGTCACCAGCATCCCAGGCATCTCCAGGGAAATGAACGGAAAAGCTGCACGTGGCAGATCCACAGCCCTTGGCAAGAGAGCAGTCACCAGGAGTTTGTAGCAGTTAGGTTCAGAGGATAACATCCCAAACGGTAACGCTCCAGGAACACAGATGCAGGTAGTACCTGCTATGAAAGCAAAATTTTCTCAGCAGGATGGTAGTTGCAGTTCACGAGGAGCCAACACCTCATTAATTTTCTGCTGTGTGTAAAATAAAGCTGTTAATGATATTTAGTCCTTCTTTTGCGCCTTCCCTTTGAGAAGCTTGAAAGCATTTTGCAGACACTAATTAGTAATGGCTTGCAACTCCTTGGGCTACACAGAGAAAAAAACATTCAGCCTTTTATATCTAGGGAAACTGAGGCACAAGGGACAACATGTTTCCTACATGAAGCCAGGAGAGCACGAAGCGGCATGTGAACAGGTTGAGGCACTCGTGTGTGTGTGTGTGTGTGTGTGTGTGTGTGTGTGTGTGTGTGTGTGTGTGTGTGTGTGTGTGTGTGTGTTAAAGACAGGCTGAGCTGAGTACCTGCCAGGATGCTTTGAAAGCTCCTCTGCTGAGGGTCAAAGTAGGAGAGGAGTGAGGAAGAGAAGAAAAACCCCTGTCACTGGGTGGCTGGTGCCTTTCTAGAAGAACCTTGTGCAAGGATTTCTCTTCTCACTGCAAGCTCGGGACACACCTACGCGTCTCTATTTGGTGGGCTGCAAACCCAGCACATTCAGCAGCAGATAATTTCCCCTGTCCTACCCAGCGAAGATACCAAATGGAGTCCTTTTATTTGGCAGAGTTATAGGACCATGGTCCTGCTCTCTAGGTGACCAAGCATTGTGTCTGAGGTGGTTTTGAATCCCTGCTCGTGCTTCAGCCTGGCTGTGACAGGGACCTGTGGATGGGAGGGAGGCAGGTGATGACTCTTTTGTGGCCACTCTGGACGTTGCTCTTTCAGAGCTTTACAGGCACAGCCAGTGATTCATAGGCCAGACAAACCCATAGCTCGTGAGACCTCCATAAAATGGGATATAGGACTTTATGCTCGTCCCTTGTGTTGCACCCAGCTGTGGGGACAGTCACACACATCAGAAGTTCTGCTCCCTCTGCTCCTCTCCACTGAGCTCTGTTCCTAACTGCTGGCTGGGACGATTTGTCTCTCCTGAGGAAATGTTTCTGGCATTTGAGTCTTGGTTTCTTCACCCTTGCAGTGACAGGCACGGTGTTTCCCACCTGCCCTTTTGGTGAACACTGCTTCCACAGGATCTGTTCTCCAGGGGCTCTGCTTGAGTAGTTGGCCCAAGACCCAGCATAAGCCCTGCTGTGAAGGACAGTGGGGTTTTAGTCAAGGGAGAGAGATGGAGAGTTATTTGCTTTACCCTTTTCCGGTGTTATCTAGGTTCAGTAAAGGAAACCTTTCATGCAAGGACAAGGCTAATTGTCCTCTGATTTATTCAGGTGAGAAGAGATTCAGGTCTTCCAGCTTCTCTTGGAAGAGTCTGTTTTCTATTTAGCAAAAACTTTGTCGGATAATGTTATTAAGGCCTGGTGAATGCATGGCAGCTTCTGTGTGAAATGAATTTGGCAAGCTCATTTCACATCCAGGGGTGTAGGTGTAGATGTAGGAGACCAGGAGCTTGTCTTTTGCTTGGCTGTGTCCCACAAAGAATCCAACAACCTTTGGCATCTGGGACCTTAAGAACTGGTGCCAGATCTATTGTAAGGGAGGGAAACCAGGAGAACTCTTCCCCAGCTTCTCTGGGGACAAATGACAAGATTTTTGGAGGTTTCACCTGGCTACCCATGTCTGGGGCTACACAAGAAAGCCCAAGAAGAGGCATTTTAAGGCCTGACAGGCTCAGTCTACAGGCAGTGCAATGGCACTTTGCTACCTGCTTTACAAAGGTTGACAGACTAAGGGTTAATTGCTGCTGAAAAGCCTCCCCCAGGTAGCTCTTACCCTAATGTAGCAACAGTGTAGCTGTGGTATCCTCTGATCCATTAGAGCCTTATCTGGAGTTCTTTATTCATCTTCTAAAATCCCTTTAATTCATGTCTTCCCAGAAGACAATCCACCCTCTTCTGACTTCATCCTACTTAGCTGTGTATATAATCGCCTATAGTAATCCACAAAAACAGCACTGATACCTTGCTGCTTGGCTTATGAAAAATCCACTTTATCCTCTGTAGTAAGAATATTTTTATCTCTTTCTTCATTTTTCTTTAGACAGATTAATAATTTCCTGGATTTATCACAACCCCCATGGGTGTTGGACTATTCCCCACTCCTGATATAAACCGTACTGTTCTCTGAGGCAAAGTTCAGCATCTCTTCCAAAATTTAATAGCTCTTCATCACATGTAGTTGGTTTTTATTTGCTTTGAATTCTGCTCTTAGTTCCTTCCTTCCCACCCATCCCCTCCCCCAGCATTGGATAGGTTTGATTTGTTCCCTGTGGGTGACCCGGTGACTTGGTGTATCCCTCAAAATACCTGGGAGCACGGGCTACTCAGTTCAGTTGGGCTTGGTGCGTCAAAGCGAGCAAGCACCTGTCACGTGCCTGGACCTGCAGTCGTGGGTTGATTGGCACCTCTGCAAGAAGTGACTGGTCCCACAGAGCCCCAAATCAGGCATCTTGGGTTTGTGACGGGGAGAGGGTCACAGCTAACCCAGCCTTACTCTGGGACTCTTACACCCACTTCTGCTGTCCTCTCCTGAGGAAGCAGTGCCCGAGGCACAGCCTCTTCTCAATCTGTCTTCCACTTCTTACCTGTCCAGTGAAAGAACCAGGAGCTCATCAAGCCATGCTGACAGCTAGCAGGTCGACAGGAGGAAATGTCTGTTCTTCACACATCATGTAGCTTAGCAGTAGAAGTCCTTGCCATGGGGTGCCATGTGTGCTTAAACTTTAATTATATTCAAAGGGAAGTTGGATGGGTTCGTGGAGAAAGAATCCAAATTTGCTTACTAAATATACAGAAACCCAATGGCTAGATGGGCTTTGGTATGACTTAGCCAGCCTCAGGGTGTTTCTTACACTCCTCACCCCATGGGAGAAACAGGTTCAGCTCTCAGTGGTGTGCTGGGAGGTCTCAACCCCAAATCTCACCGGAGCTGCCAAGCCGAACACTGGAGCTGGTGGCAGTAGATCACTCCCCACTCAGGCTCATCATGCCTTGGCCATGGCTGCTGCCTGCTGAGCTGAGTGATGGTGCTGGGGGAGGTGGGGGGGAGGAGCTCGGTTTCCCCGGGCTGTGCTTTTCACGGTGGCTGGTTCTGGCAGCATGCTCTGAAAAGGCCTAGCAGGGGGAAGGAGGCAGGTGGAGGGCTGCCTGGTTGATGTATTGCAACTCTCTTAGCTGCTCATGGAGCAATAATTGTAGCTTATAGGCTCTGCAGGGATGTTTCAAGGATGTGCATTTTGTGCTCGCACATGCTGCTTGATTTGGAGGTTGTTTTTTTCAGTTCCAAATGGAGATGGTTGTTCACCCACCTGCTTCCTCAGTGTGTTCTAGGTAAACTCAATGAAATGTCTTGTGTTCTTGGGATGGAAGATGGTCCACAGAGGCAAGAGCTGAAATGCAATCAGCCCTAGGCAGGGAAAGGTGGCCTCAGAATGCAGGCCTGGGAGATGTGTAACAGCTTTTCTCTTTGGGAGAGGTGGTGAACCACATGCCTTTGCCACACTTGCTTCCTCTGGAAAGATGGGATAATGCAACACATCTCAATGGGAGACATCAGTGCTGATCTCAGTGAGCAACAGTAAATGAGTCTGAGCTCTTCTGAGAGAGGGTAAATACTGAATGCAAAACGTCACAAAAACAAGTCCGGTCTCAACTGTAAATTCATTAGTCATTAGCAGCTAAGTATTTACTCTTCAGCTTCATAGAACTGAAGTTATTTTATAACTTGAGCTTTACCGTGACAATGCTGAAGGTATAGGTGATGTCAAGACTAGCTGAAAACTGTCCATCTCTTCTGTCAAGGAGGGATACTTTGATCATATTTGCAAGACATAAAGCAACAGCCTCATCTGGCAGAACGCAGTCTGAATTCTCCTCTCCTCCAGAGGCATCAAGCTCCGTAGGCCTTGGGATCCAGCAGATGGCTGAACAATGCAGAGATGGAAATGGAAAGCAATTAAAATTGGTATTACCAAACAAGAGTGATTCTGCTGTCCCTCAGCCTAGTATCTGTCCTCTTTCTCTTCCTAGCAGCAAGAGTTGCAGAGAAGGAGGTGCCAGACACTGTGGTGGGCATCTGTAGGGCTGGAGCAGAGCACGTGACCAGGAGACATCTCCTCCCTCCCCTCCTAGTCAAGCAACAGAGGTTCTGCATTGGCCACGAGGAGTTAAGATCCCTTCCAGAGAGATTTTATTTTGTCAAGTTTAACAGTTATTTTCATTGTTCATATCAGTAGCTTTTGCCTGTTCTCAACGCCGCTAAGCCTCTGTCCTCGGTAAAGTCCCATAGCAGTGAACTTCACAGGATAATTATTCATTGTGTAAAAATACTCTCTCTTTTTTTTCGGTTCAAAATGCATTGCCTTTCACTCTAGTTGCACTCTACCTCTGTTCAGGTATTAGTGGGAGGTCTGTATGAGGGAATGATTTGCTTCCACCTGTCCAGACGTTATTTTGTACCAATGTTTTCCATCCCTAGTATTCATCTTCTTTCTGTACTCCCCTGCCTCAGTCTCCCTATTTCTGCCTATGCAGAAGGTTCTACTGGCTTGTAATCCTTTTTGCTATGCTCTCTGTGCCTACTGTGTCATTCTGGGGGCAAAGTTGCCATAGCCAAACCCAGAAGATGGGACGCACCCCTGTGTGTCCCAGTCATCATTCCCACAGAATCACATAGAGCTGCATTTGGGTGACTCAATGACAGAGCAGGGACAGGCCATTATCAAGTTTTGGTTCATTTTGTCTTGTCGTTTATGCACCCAGACACTGTGTTGAACTTGGTGACATGTAGCCATGATGGCATTGGTCTTATGGACACCCTTTGGGGTGCCACATCTGTCAAGGAAAGGTGTGCATTGCTGGCTGTGCCCCTCTGTGTCAGTAGAGTCCTGCATCATCATGGCCGTGGTCCCCCAACATATCACAAGGCAGGAGGCAGCTCCAAAATGAAGTCGGCTTCAAAGTCATATAGCTGTAAATGCCTTTTTTTTTTTTTCCCCTTTCCTCCCCTTTGGTTCAGTTTGCTTTTATATGGGTTTTTTAAATTGCTCATCAAATGCAGCTTCCAGCTTTCCTTTCTGTAATCACATGGTTTGGAAATCTATAGGGAGAAGGCAAGTTGAGATGCTCAGGAAAGAGCGTGCCTCCAGGATGCGAGGATTTAAGACTCCTCCTTTTCATACCCATTAAATAGTATAAGATTTATGGAAGAAAGGTGAAGACTGATACCACAGCCTCAACTGGCTTCCCACAGCTCCTCCATGAGCACAGACACTCTTGTGCGATCTGCAGAGGTGGCAGAGGTACTCTTGTAATAGTGCTACATAAAGACAGGAGGAGTTTGCTAAGGTTTCCTTGCCTCCGTGATCACTTGTTAATTCTATTACTCATATAGGTGCTGCTGCATTTAAAATCCCTCACAAGATTGACCACTGATTGTGTTTTAGCAGCTCTTTGAACCTGTTTTTGATCTTCAGTAGCTTAGATCTTACTTTTGACTGCTTTGCTTTCAAATGGTGCCAGTCAGTGTGAGGAGTTTGGATGGAGGATTTTTGAAAGTCCAAATAAACCACCTCACTTTTCCTTTATCTGCTGTTTTGCTGACATGCACAAAGCATCCTAGTAGATGTGTGAGGCACAAACACTTTTGCTAAAGCAGTGTTGGTTTGTTCCTGTTATATCTCCACTGTCATCTAGATGTTTTATTCTTTGTGCTGTAATTATCTTTTCAGCTAATTTGCCTAGTTCAGAGTAAGGCTCATTGGTCTGTAATTCCCAGGATCACCACTAATGCCAATTTTAAAGATAGATATGCTTTTATTGCCCTCTAATCCTCCTTCAATGCAGTAGCTTATTTTAATGAAATATCATAAGCATTAGAAGACCTGGATAAACCATCGAGGCTCTGTGGACACATTAGGTTGGCCCTGCACCTATTCTCTCAACCTCTCTGTTCTTTTCCATTTTGCCTGAAAAGAGTAATACTGGATTAGCCTCATTATCTGACTTACCTGTACTCCAAAAGCGTGCTGAGAGGGATGCCAAGATCACCTTCTTCCCCTGCAGTGTCTTCCCTCTCTCGAGCAGTCCCTTTCAGTCCCTTGCAGCTGACTCTTGGCAATGCCTTGAACAGGGCTTTCCCAGTTGGTCTGATCCATGGGCTGACAGTTTTGGTTCCCCCATTGGTGGTACAGACCAGAACCCACCAGATGTAAGGTCTCAGAAGGCCAGCATGCACTCCTTCCTCCTCTTTACATCCCCCCAAGGGGAGCAGGAAAGCTGTGAAGGGAAACTGCCTGGTTGTAAAGGTCATTTCTTCAAGTCTCAGTCTTTGCTCTTGCTTTTGTGGTGCTCTGTGATACTTTTGGGTACAGCATTTTCCCCTGGTCATTTCCCCCAGGGCAGCAGAATGAGGTGCCCAGGCTGGTGTCTAGGCAGGACCTGAATTTCAGACAGTGGGACCAAAGGGAGGGTAAACTGTGTGAAAACACTTTCTGGTTCTGCAGACTGCACCCGTCTTGTTTCTTGCTCAGTAGTGCTGAGACCTCACAAGGTGAGGTAATGAGCCCCAGAGAAGAAAAGGTCTTCAGGATCTTCAGACTGAAGGATTTAGTGGCTGACTTAGGTGGAGGCCTGAAGGTCTTTCTGGGGGTCTGAGCCAGGGAAAACGCTTTGCCGTGAGCTCTGGAGTGGTTAGAGATGGTCCATGGCACCTCCAAGACCAGGTGCAGGAGGCTGAAGTGTTGCATGGCCTATGTCAGGGGTTAGACAAGAGTCTTTTGTTGCCCAGCTTCTCTCAGCACCATGAAGAAGGTGACACACATGCCGAGGGCCTTACAAATGACCTTACCAGTGAATAAAGCCTGGAGCCGGTCTCAGTAAAACTGGATCCTGCATGAGGCATAAGAGGAGACAGGTACACTGTCTTTTCCTTCACCTCCTCCCATTCTGAACTGTTCTTTTCAACTAGGATTGATTTATCTACATAAGAATGACATTTAAGGGCAATCTGTTCACATTTGGTACATAGCAATTTATAATCCATATCTGCACCTTGTTTAATCCTGCTGCTCTAAAGCAAGTGTCTTTATCATCAGCTGGAAGGCTCAGTAAGTGAAATGATACATCTTTGCTCATTAAAAACACAACTCCCCTTCTCTGTGATGAGTATGTAGCGTAAAACATTTTAGCATCCCATTTACTTTTCATTTTCTTATGCTCACTATCTGTCAAATGAGTCTTTTGCCTCTTAATATACTGATTTTGTATGTGTATGCATCTGCCTTTCAACAGCCTTCTCCATTCCTGGAGGCTGCTGCATCAGAAATCCAGTGGTGGTTTTTAAACAGGGACTCAGATGACCCCCAGATGAATTTTCCCCTAGCTTTTCCTGGTAATGTCACACCTAATGGCTTTAATGTATGTGTCTGAGACCTCTTAGTGTGACATGTAAACATACACTCTGTCTTGCTGGCACAAGATAAGCTGTGGCGGCTAATCACACCTCTAAATCACACCACAACCATCAGCAGAGTCATAGCTACCTACCCCTGTGTCCAAACCTATCTGAGATGGGGCAAATGTGGTTTAATACTATCATCCATGGTGCTCCACAGAAGGCAAACAGCTCCTGGACTGCCTAATGGTTAGGGGTGGGATGGAGTCTTTGGTGCTGGGCAAGGGCTCAGCACCCTCAGTTCAGCCAGCAGAGGTGGAGTCAGGGCAGCCAGCACAGTCTGGAGGGCAACACATCATCCCAGAGGGAATTGCCATATAGTGATCCAGGCAGCTCTGCAGGCTGTGTTGATAAGGGTGGGGCTTATGTGCCTTGTGCTGATTGAGACATCTCGGGGCATCTGAGGGGTTCTCGCTGGACCCACAGCCCTGTAAGAAGCAGCCCGGGGGGGGGCTGGGAATCCAGTGTCATTGTACTAGGGCAAAATTGCTTAACTATGTGTGAAACATGGTACCTTGAACTGTTATGCTGGGTTCAGCCTCATTTTGAGGTTGGAAAACTGTTATTAATGTCGAGTGTTAAGTGGTCATAGTCATTGATATAATGACAGAAATCATTGATATAATCTCAGGGTGCGAACTCGGACAACGGTATCTGAACACCTTCACCCTGCTGCATGATGTTAATTTGGTTTGGATGTGGAGAGGAAAAGATTAAAAAAACTCCATAGACAGCTGTCAAGACTTATAAAAATGAGAGTCCTTATGAATGCCATTAGAAAGGCCGAGTTCTGTGTGCACTGAACAAGCATCAGAATCTGCTGCTTTGCTCAGCAGGAGTTTTAGTACAGAAGGGGAAAAACTCCATAAAATAAAGGCAAGTTCTGACATCCCCAGCAGAGAGCCAGATACCTCTTTTAAACCCCTTCACCCCAATGCCGCACAGTGTCCTGAGGACATATTCTGATGACACAACTTCTGGAGGGCTGGATTATTGCACAGATGCTTTCTGGACTTTATTTCTGTGTATGCACAGAAAATAACCTGGCAGCGACATGTAAGAAATCTGCCTGGGTAGCTAAGGGACAAATGAGGACAGTGTGTTTAATTTTAACTGTCGATGCTACATGCTGTCCTCATTTGTTCCTCAGCCAAGCTACTGGCATGTTTTTCTCTTAATTTGATCTGCTACTCCTGACCTACTTTATTTCTAGCACAACATTTCGCTGCAACAGTTACCCATCTGCCAGCTGAACAATGCAGGGAATAAAATAAAACACCTCCTTCTGTGCTGGAGTTTCTGAAAGGCCTAGACCAAACCTGCGCATGGTGCCTGTGGGAAAAGCAGTGCTGATGCCACCTGGGAGAGTCTCTCAGCATCCTGCACCCACCAGGCATGAGCCACTTGAGGGCTGCTGCCTTCTCATTCCCAGCCCAGCCCTTCTCAGCTTGATTTTCAGCTGGAGGCAGCTATACTAAAGTATCACCGCGTTCTCCCTCTTTAGATGGTCAGCTGAGAGCATTGAGCAGCAGACAGTTGAGTGACTGTATCACAGTGGAAGCCGAATTCAATTGCTGGATGTGATCATTTTGGGAAGCACAGGTAATTTGCATTTCCAAATTCTGAAAGACTTGCATGCAAATGATGAGCAGCTGGCATGGAGCTTGGATACATCCTTCAAGCTGTGAATAACACCTGATTAGAGATTAGCAAAGGTAGTACCTCTAGTTAATAAGGGTGATAAATGTGCTTTGGACATGTACATGGTCATGTCTGACCTCAACAATATCTAAAGCTTTTGAGCAACTTGTGAAGGATGGACAAATTAGTAGAGGTAAATGGAAAAGGTCATACAATGAAACATGGTTTTGCCCTGGGCAGATCATGGCAGAGCTATCTGATATCTTTCTTTGAGAAGCCAGCTGATTTTCTAGACGAAAGAGATGTGAGATATCTATTTATGCTTCAATACATTTTTGATAGGATGCTACTAAGAAACCAGGGGAGCTGAAGTATTTGCAGATCAATGGAACTGACAATTAAGGTAAAATATGGCTCAAGAGGAGATGACAGCAGGGTGTGTTTCACAAAACTGTACTGACCAGGTTTAAGGGTCTAATGGTATTTCTTAGGGATGAATTGTAGAACCGAGGGCTGGAGCACCTCCCCTTTGAAGAGAGGCTGCGAGAGTAGGGCTTGTTCAGCCTGGAGAAGAGAAAGCTCCACGGAGACCTTACAGCAGCCTTCCAGTACCTGAAGGAGGGCTACAGGAGAGCTGGAGAGGGGCTTTTTACAAAGGCGTGGAGTGGTAGGTCAAGGGATGATGTGTTTCAGCTAAAAGAGGGGAGATTTAGACTAGATATTAAGAAAAAAAAATCTTCCCTGTGAAGAGGGAAGAGGCCCTGGCACAAGCTGTCCAGAGAAGCTGTGGCTGCCCCCTCCCTGGCAGTGTCCAAGGCCAGGTTGGATGGGGCTTTGGGCAACCTGATCTGGTGGAGGCTGTCCCTGCCCATGGTGGGAAGGTTGTGACTAGATGGTCTTTGAGCTCCCTTCCAACCCAAACTGTTCCATGATTGGATATGATCTAATGTTTTCATTAATGGAAGCATAGGTGTCCTCTGTTAGAATTTGATATTCACACAGAGGTGTGAGACATCAACAGGACAGAGGAGAATCAGAATGTCATGCGGCAGAAATTGGGTCACTTTGAAGATTGGGGAAATATAGACGCAAGAAGGTCTGATACTGCAAAACTCAGTGTCAGAAAATGTGAGAAACAACTTATGAAAAGCTCAGCTATAAGCTGGGTGTCCATGTCTGAAACAGTCAGGAAGAGATCCTGGGAGTGCTACTGCACCGTATTGGTTGGCAGAAACGATGACTGGGTTTTCATCAGAGTGTACAAATTCCTGAAGGGAGAGTGAAGAGCCAGGCTCTTTTCAGTGGTGCTCAGCAGCACAGACTGAAAGACAGGAGGTTCTTGAACACCAGGAAACACTTTTTCACTGTGAGGGTGACCAAGCAGTGGCACAGGTTGACCAGAGATGTGATGGAGTCTCCATCCTTGGAGGTATTCAGAAGCTATCTGGACACAGTCCAGGGTTGCTGCAAAGGGGTTGGACAAGGTGACCTCCAGAGGTCCCTTCCAACCTCAGCCTTTCTGTGACTGTGCATGAAAATGATACAGCCAGAAGAAAGGTAAATACCAGTCCTCTCAAATAAGCAAAATACATGGGCATTACCGCTGCCATCAAAAGGGTTGCTTACAAATAAAAGTTGGCTGGAGAAAGGCCAGAAAGGCCAGAAACTATTGCAAAACATCACTGCTGTCTGATGCTTACATCAGACAGCAGTGATGTTTTGCAATAGTTTCTCAGCAGGTTTAACGGGGAGAAAAAGCTCCAGTGGGATTTAAGAAGGAGCTTGTCAACATATAAGAGGAATATGGTCATTTGCTTGCCAGAGGGTGCGGGGAATCCGGCTCAGGTATTTCAATGACAAGCCTGTATTTTGAAACTGCCAAGGACAAATCCACCTTTTAGGGTATTTCTCCAAACCTGAAGCTTCAGAAAGGGTCCTTTGGCATCAGCAGGCCAGTTTTATGTTTTATATACTTTTCTAGACTGTAATTTTAAAGCCCTTGCTGAAAGTTCAGCTCTTCCTGTAGACTTCCCAAATTGGGAAAAAGTACAGACAGAGCAGACTTATAACACAATCTTCTGTGCTTTTCTAGGTTGCTGTAAGTCTAGGTTTTGGGAAATCAAATGTGTCACTATAATTGGCCTGGGCTGCCTCCCTGATGCTCCCGGCTCTGTGCCAGAGATTTGTGCAGTATTTCCTGTTATTGGAAGGTTATCTTTTCCTATAATATACCAAATATCTCTAACGGTGCTGTCTGGGATAATGTCTCCATTCAGCAGTTTCACACCTCTGGGCAACCTGCTAAGAAACGTAGCACTGATGGCATGAGCTGGGACTCTGTTGTCCCTCCCTGTACTTGCTGTGCCTCGATGCACACCTGTCAAGGATCTGGTTGTAGGCCTGGCACGGCTCTGGGTGCACGCACCTTGCAGCACAGAGCACCAGCAGATCCCTGCAGGACTCAGACCATTATGGAGCCAAGGTTTGCAGGAGAGAAGCCGATGCCAGGCAGGTCTGGACATACCCAAGCCAGCCTCTGCCATGAGCCCTAGCCCAGCCTCTGCAGCCAAATTCACTGCTGTGTTTATAAACACAGTGGGGAGAGAGAGGAAATTCAGGTACCTTCATCCAGGTGAGGATGTGATCAGTGTGTCCCAGTGCTCAGCCTCACACTCCAGTACGGGTCAGTGATATGTCTTATTTTGGGCTAATGGAGGAGCTGTGGCAGAGTTAACTGCAAGCCAAAGGGAACAAAACACCCATGTCTCTGGCAGCTGAGAAGGGTAATTTCTTTTTCTTTTTTTTTTTTTTTCCCTTCCTTCAGTACAGAGGTGTGTGTTTTACTGAGAGCTTCAGCTGTAAAAGAACAACAGGAAGATGTTTGTGCTGGGAGACAATAACCCGTGACACGCTGGGGATCTGTGCTGCTCTGCTCCCTGTGTCATAGATAACGGCAGTGTCACAGTGCATCTCCCCAGCTGAACAAAAACACCACCACAGCTGCAGCCCGAATGCCACAGCTCAGAGTGGTGATGCTGCTGCACTCATAGCTGTTCCTCAGAAGTATTGTCCTTTCTGTGAATATGCTTTGTGTGCCCAGCTTTCCCCGGCTGCGGCACAGGGTCTGATCGTCTGGTCAGACAGGCTTAGAGATGTCATCCTCTGATTCAGCTTTCTAATGCTGATGAGAACACTCAGAATCCAAAAAGTGAGACAGGATCCTGTTTGCAGCACTCCTGCCACTAATGGCATTTTGTGGCTGTAGCCAGAATCCCACCCGACCTCTGGACTGACTATTTGGAGTCTCCTTCCCTGGAGATATTTAAGATCCATCTGGACATCTATCTGTGTGACCTGCTCTTGGGAACCTGCTTTGGCAGGGGGGGTTGGACTCTATAATCTCTGGAGGTCCCTTCCAACCTCTACCATTCTGTGATTTTGTGACCAGCCTGACATCAGGGACCTGGGTTCCTTCTTGCAGCCAGAGCTCAGAGCCTTCTCCATCTTTGCCTTACTCTGGGATACCCATCAAAGCTGGGGGCTGAAGCAGAGGGGGGTCACAGCTGCCAGCCGTGCCTGTGCTCCACATGAGTGAGGAGGCAGCAGCCTGTTGGCCTGGCACTATCTGCTGTCTGTAGAAGGCCAGAAGACCTTTTGAGCTCTTGTGTTCTGGGCTGACCTCTTAGCCACGGGCTGGTAGACACATTTGTTGTGCCAGCACTCAAGTCAGTAAAAAGGGGACAAAGGGTCAAATACTTTATTCACTGCCCATTTCCCCCCACTGTTTGCAATCTGCAGAGCTCAGTCCTGGCTATGTTGCTGGCTGACTTCTTCAGAATGCTACTTTAATGCAAGCAAGCGACAGTGACATGTAGAGGGTCACCCAGCAGGTTCACCCAGTAATCTGTAGATTCCTCCTCAGCAGGCTGTAGCTTGACCAACCCTGATGGATTTGATCCTCCCAAGAGACCTGTGAAGGCAGCATGGCATCCAGCTTGGAGCTTAGGGAGTATTAATCTGGTGGGGGTGCTCCTGGTGCCTCCCCAGAAGATAGATGCACAGCAGGGTCCTGGCCATATACTTAGCACTTCTCTGTGAGCTGCATGAACCCTTGGCTGCTAAGGAGTGCATCAAAGCCTTGCAGGTGAAGGAAAAGCTTTCCAGGAGAAGCTTTTCCAGGAGGACTGTGGGATCAGCCCAGGATGCTGCTGCATCCCCTGGCTTAGCCCAGAAGGGACCTCACTGGAGAAGAAAAGTTCACCTGTATGCTTGCTGGTGCCTGTTAGAGCAACACCAGTGGCAGTGCCCGAGCTTCTGTGCAGATTAGTCATGTTTTAAAGGACCAGGTCTGGAGCTTGTCTGTGCCATAGTCAGGAGACTGCCCCAGCATAGGCAACAGGCTGCTATGTGCTGGATAGATGGAACCCAGACCGGGCCAAGTCTGGCTGCAAGGGATATCCCAAGCTTGGTACTTCCCATGGACATTGGGGGTCTGAACTACCAGCAGCACTGTGGACAAGAACATGTGAATCACAGAGCCCCAAGGGCTCATGACCTTCACAGACCTGTTCTTTCCTCTCTCACAGCGCATAATACATGGCTGAAGCAGGAGAAACTTCACCAGGGATAGGTAATACCTTCAGGTTTATTTCTGTCACACTTGGAAGGGTCCAGCACCAGCCAGTGCCAAGGACTGGTCACACTAAGCCCATCACTTCTTCTTGTGGCAGTAGGCTGAGCCGATGTTTCTTAAGACTCAGGAGATTGTAGAGAGTATTTCAAGACTCATTGCACCAAAGCCTCCCTCGCTTCAGAGCTCTGATATGCAAAATATGGAAACAAACCCGAGTTTCACCTTTTCTAATTACTGCTCGGTGCTTGATGTGTCTCTCACATTTCTGGCTGCCATGGGAAGGTGGTGATGTGGAAAGCTGATGTATATTAAAAGAGCGCCGATTTGACTCCCTGTTGCTGCTGGCTCTCTGCAGAGCCTGCAGTACACCCTGAATTTCTGTAGATGTTGCTGCATGCCTGCAGTCTCCCAGTAAGGCTTTTCACAGAGGGAAGCCCACAAGTCGGGAGCATTCGGAGGAGCCTGCACTCTCAGAGGGACTTCTCTTTCCTCCCTGGGCTCCAGGACTCAGAGATACATGTGTGGAGGCTGATCTCTGCCGTTGGCAGCGAGTTCTGAGGAACCAGCTAGGTAGGATGGGTGGGGGTGGGTGCTGAGAGGTCACTGTGACTAGACGTGGTGGAGTCAAGAGTTCGTTGAAAATCATTGCTGACCTTGTGTGTGTCCATGTAGTTTTGTCTCTGCCACTGGCCCCACACAGGTGGGTGGTGCCTGGTCTGAAAAGATGGCTGTTCCTAATGTCACCCTTCCATCCTGGGGAATCTAAGGGCTTGCCGGTGTTTTGCACTCCCCAGTGTGTCCGGGAGCATCCCACAAGTCTGAGCATTGTGTGCATCCTCCCTCTGGGGTTACAGGAGCTGGTCAGCTCCAAAACACGAAATCTGGGGGCAGAGGGATTCCTTTTATGACCTTTTAGACTACCATGGCCTCTGCAACATAATCTGCAGTGACACGGTGTGTGAGGCCATGCGATCCCTTCGATGGGTCCTGCCCTGGGGACATCAGTTGAAGCCAGGTTAGAGATTGATGTGACTGCTCTTCACTGAGGGTGTGTAGGCAGGGATCAGCTGGGCCCCGGGAACCCAGGGTAAATCCCAGCAGATGGGAAATACTCCTTGTGACAGATGCAAGACCTCAGAAACAAGGAACCTTCAGAGACGATTACCTTGAGATGTGATCTGTGCCAGGCTCATACAGAGCGACTGGAGAGACTTTGCATCAGTGCTCTCAGTGCCGTCTATCAGTGGGCTCCTCAGCCCCATGGGATGGGCAGAGTTGGGTGGCAGGGAGCAGTGGAAGAGGAGAGGGGCAGCAAGCTGCAGCTGGGGCAGGGAAGGGAGTTAGGTTGCTGCAATGCTATTCTCTCCTACTGCCATCAGCAGCAAGCAATGCACAAGGTAATGGAGATGATGGGGTTCTGCCTCCTTCTTTTTCTGTGCCCCTCCCAAATAAGTCCACCTTGTTTAATTAACACAAGTCTCCTATCTGCAAACACAGGAGAAATTTCTCATGGGAGAAATTACTTACTCTGGTTTAAGAAATGAGACGAAGAAAGATGGGTTTTAAAAAAACAACCCTGGCTGAAAAACACACAGTCAGAGCTGGAACAGATGACTCACATAATCACAGCAGACCTGACCAGGATCTGCTGGGGCTGACCAACCCCACATGATAGGTCTGGCACAAGTATTTGGCAGGTTTGTTCATAGGTATTGTTTATTTTCAGTGCTTATGTCCTGAAATGAATGATACAGTGTTTTGTGGAAGCTGGCAAGTCCCTGATTGTCACTGTCCTGGAGCAGAGACAGAGCTGTGAGCCCTGAACTGAGCCTGGTGGTCCTTAGGATGATCAGAGGCAAAGCCAGTGGGGAGGCTGCTATAAAACTGGTACTGCCGTGCCTTAAAATGATGGTAGCCAAAGGTCCTAGCACTAAGTGAAGTATTTGGCAAAGGCTGGGATGGAGGGGTTAGCTGTCCTCATCCTTACCTCTACGTGTCAAAGCAGACGAGCCTGACTGCTGGATGGGGAGTCTCAGTATGTTGAAAGGAGTGCAAATAGGTACAAGGCCAGAGGAGTTGGTGGTGCCACCTGCAGCAAGCAGGGCATGGAAGAAATGCACCCCTCTGCTCCCCCTCACATGGATGTCTCAGTGCTTGCTGCCAGTGGCATTAAGTCCAGGCTGCCCAAGAGGACAGCTTGGCTTGTTTGATGCGCTTGACACTTCTGCCTCGACTCGTATCTTGGAGCTGAGGGACTTTTGGCTTCCCTGCCTGCCCCATGCTTGTGAGGATGCGTGGCTTTGGTCCACCACCTTTTGAATCTATGTTGATGTGGAGCATTCCCTACTGGCAAGGAGTCCTGCAGCTTAAGGAAACATTGCACAAGGAACCACCATTTCTTGTTTACTTTGTACCAGCCGCTTCCCACATTCATTTGATGCTCTCCCACCTAGTTCTGATATTGGAAGAGGCAGCAAATATCTCTGGCTTTGGAAAACACAGTGAAATCTGCCCGGTCCAACTCAGATCCTGGCAAGCCTAAGAGCAGGCTTAGGCTGCATTCAACTTGCAGGCTGTGGACTGCCCATCACTTTTAGTTCTTGTCTGGTCTCAAATATCACCATACAGCTTCATCTTTAGCAGAGGGAGACATCATCAGATACATTGCCCTTCCTGATATGCCAGGCCAGAGCCAAGGCACAAGCTGCTCAGGAGGTCCTTTCTCTGCAGGCAGAGCTTGAAGCAGGGCTAGGCAAGACCCAGGCTATGTTGGGCTCCTGATATCACAGCCCCCTGTGCCCTCATGGGCTCCCAGCTCTGTTGGCATCTGACAAGGAGGTAGGATACCTGGCTGGCTATGTTTTTCATGAAGTCTAAATACCTTGACCCAGACTGGAGATGAGCTGGAGGGAAGACTCTTTTTTCTTGCCTGTGCATCAGGGGAGGGAGATGAAGTGTGGGACCAATGATACTGAGCTGCTTTGATGTGCTGCAGGCATGTGGAAATCATCCATGCCCTGTTCAGCAAATGGCATTGATGGTGGCTCATCTCCCCCGAGCTCTCATGTCCTTTCAGCATTAGCCCTGCACATAGAGGGAGGCTGCTTTGCACACCAGTGGGAAACAGTCACCTGTTTCATTGCTTTCAGTTGCCTTGTTCACCTCCACACCCCCCCACAAGGGTCTGGGAACAGACCCCAGGGTGCTGGGAGCCTGGAGATGGGGAGCCTTTGGCTAGGAGATCTGCTAGGAGATCTGCTAGGAGCCTGGTTGTTCAAAGTGACTACGTTCCTTGCTTGTCTCGTTTTGGATCAGCACTTATTCTGACCAACAGTCCCAGCAGTGAATCAGTGACAGGACTACTGTAGCAGCTGAGGGAGAAATCTTGGCCCCATGCAATGGCATCACAGCCCATTCTCTCTCCTCAACAGCACCTCCCTGTATCGGTACCCAGAGGAGGAGAGGGTGTTCGTCAGTCCTGCCAAGCCCGATGATCTGAGCTGGCTAGCCTTGCATCAGTTTGGGTGCCAGGAGCTGACATCTCTCTTTGGGAATGGGGCACTTTTGTGTCCATTCAACACCTCAGGGGCGGGGAAGGTTACCTGACCCCTCTGTCTGGTCTGTGAGGTGACAACTTGGCTCAGGGAAAGTTGTCAGGCCACCAGACCATTCACTCCCTTCTTTCCTCTTCCCTGTCAGGTATTTCAGGCCCTCCCATCAGTCTCTCCAGTCATTCATCACCCTGCTCTCACACCTTGTTTTAGAATTTGACCCTTATTTTGGATAGTCCTCCAAATCACCACTACCTTAGAAGGTGCACAGGGAGGTGAAGGAAGCCGGGAGCAGCTCATGGGCACTAGCATCAATCTGGCTGCAGGTTAGGCAGGTTGGAGGAAGGGGGGGAGCAGTGGGATTTTTTTCCTGCTTTCTTTTTTAAAGAATATGTTGGACATCTAAATGCTGCTCAGAAATCTGCTTTGTCAAAGGCCAGCCCTGCCTCCCAGAGTATGCTCCCTTTAGTTTCTTTGTGCTTCTGAGCAATCTGCTCCTACACGTTAAGAAGCACTTAGCGAGTGACTAAAACAAAGCCTCAGAAAAGGAATAACCTAAGGATTTAATAAACTGCAAACAAAATTATATAAAAAATCCCAGGCAGTTGAGTTTTCAGTGATTAAGAAAATACAATTTCCTGTAATTAAATCTTAACAAGAAATGTTATTAAAAACACTCTGTCCCAGGTTTTGTAATAATTGCCCATTCCCCCAGAACAGTAAACAGAATTAGAGTCTGCAACACACACTGTAATCCATGTGTCATTTTGATCAAATTTGCCTTAATAACTTTATCTGGAGAGAAAAGTTGAATTACAGTGTCTGAAATGGAAGCCCCAGCTTGGCAAATGTGATGTGTGGCTGCTGCTGGGGCTGGGGACAGCCAGAGTGGAGTGGGTGCTGGCACAGGCTGGAGGTGGGTGATGCTGGCAGGGCTGCCCCACCCTTGCATGGCTCCCTCCATGGCTGTCACTGCACCCAAAGCCCCGGGGGTAAACAGGCTTGGTCCCTCTTCCTGTGTCATGGGGTATGTACCCAGGTCATGGCTCTACGCCTCAGCATCTCCAGCCCAAACTCTGTTGCCACCTCAGCTCCTCCCATGGTGCCCCAGACCTTGCCCCGGGATGCCCTGCTCCGCAAGGGTCATTCCGTGGTTTCAGACCCTTCCCACATTGTCTCTGGTGAAGCCCTTCTGTCGCTCCCTGTCACGCAGTGTTTGATGGCACCACTGCCACCTGCATTTTAGGGCCAGTGCTGGGCTTCCTGCTGACACATCCCTTTATCCTGCGCCTCAGGTCTGGCTGATGGGGAGCTCTGGCTGCGTGGCTGCCACAGCCTTGCACATGCTGCTCTACCCTTCTTCCCTCTGCCTGTCCATAGCTACAGCCTGCTGTGCTGTTTCTGCCCATGTCCCCTTCCAGCAGAGTCTCCCTCCTCCCTTCCCTCGTCTCTTCTCCCATTCAGGCTCCCCAGCACCAACCAGCCTCGGCTGCAGGCAGAAGGGAGGTTTTTGTTCATGACCAGTTGCCTTCTGGAACTCTCCACCTCTCCCCAGCTCGGCTGGCGAGTTGTGCGTTTCTCCTCCCATCCCCTCCAAAACCTCCTTCTGATCTGCCGGGGCTGGGAATAAAAACTGTGCGGAGTGTGGCTTGGGGAGCACTGACACATCCTTCCCAGGCAGCGGAGACAAACCAGGGTCTCTGTCAGGCAGCTGACAATTTCCAGCCTAACCCGAAATCAGTCTGACAGCAGCTGGGCAGCCCACTCACCTGGGGGGTAATTTTTAAAGCCGGTAATTGGCTGTCATCGCCGTTCTGTCAGGCTACGCCACTCGCCTCTGGCAGAGCCTGGGAAACGGATGCAGAGAGGATGAAGGTTTCTCATGTGTGCCAGGGCGGCCGCAGGTAGAGATGGGGCAGCAGCTGCAGACACTAGGCAGGGCTGTCCGGGATGCTCCTGCTCTGCATGGTGCAGTGCCGGGGAAAAATAAAGTCCCTGCGACCAACAGGAGCTGTTTGCGGCCAGCGCAAAAGGGAAAGAGATCTTGTGAAGAGCTTCGCCGCAGAGAACTGCTGGGGGATTTTTCTAGGAAGGGCAGAGAGACTTGGAAAGTGATGGTCTGGTACCAAAGCAGGGGTGTGGGCTTGGATTTGGGGTGGTCTTGCTTCAGATGCCTTTGCCCACCACAGGAAGATTCTGGTTTCCTCTCTGGCAGGGCTGTGGAGCCTCTGCCAGCAGTGGCAAAGCACACAGCACTGAGCAAAACCTGACTGTACTGTTTGCAGGGACTTCTGACATTCCAGCTGCTGTTTGCATCCCCCTGTGGGGGCGAAATGTAGAAGCTGTGGAGATTTGAGAGGAGCTGAAAAGTTTTTGAACTACTATGTCTTTCCTTCTCAAGGGACAAACATCTGGACACGCTGTACAATTCTGCTCAGTAGGACACTGCGTTTTCCCATCCAGCCCCATTGCCCTTTTGATTTGTAGTTTAAGAATCTGCAGTCCTTGTTCTCCTCTTGTGGTCCAGCTTCCCAGCTACATGTACCTCAAGACTTGTGCTTCCCTATAACCCATGGAGGTTCTCTTCATTTCATTGTAGGAGATACAGACAAACCCAAGCAGAGAGGAATCACCTTCTCAGGGAGAATCTGAAAGCTGAACTACAACTCTCACAAGGCTCTGTACTTACTAGGAGGCATGGGTTCAAGCCAGAAATGAATGGACCAGTTGCCTTCCATCTCCTGGTCCTGTCAGTACGTACCTGGCTGTGAGAAGGGACAGATCCTGCCACGGTGATGCTGGCCAGCCAGCTTGGCAAATAGGAAGAAGATAGATGGTGGAACACCTCTATTTAATCTATCTATCTATCTATCTATCTATCTATCTATCTATCTATCTATGTACCTACCTACCTACCTACCCATTTTTCTTTCCAAACTCAATTTTTTCTACAATTACACTAATTTATTCCTCTCTAGAAGAAAAAAAAAAGTCCCATTGCACTGCTTGATGGTAGCATCTCCCCCTCTGAGCAGTATTTCTGTAGGGGTAATGATTGTAGTATCAAGGTATCACCTTCCTACGCAAGAAAAGGCTCAGAAAGTGCTCTGCAACTGTGAAATATGGCAACCAAGTATTTTCTATCACTGAAAACCCCCCAAACAAACATACAGCAGATGCTGTCTCTCTAAACAATGGCTTCTTGCAGAAACTAAGTTATTGGCTGTATGGGATCCAGTGGCCCCGCTACCCCGCGAAAGCCACACGCTCCCGCTGGAATCTGTCCTGCATTATTTCAGGGAGGCGGCAGGGCAGACTCCGCAGCCCACATACTCCATCAATGCATTTTCCTGTCCAATTTCTTATCTGTCAGAGTCTAAAATGCCTGCTGCTGTCAGAGTGTTTGAACAAACTGCCAAATCCTCACTCCGCATCACACTGCTGGCGTCTGCTGCTCGTCCTGGCAATAAACCAGTTTATACTGTCACGATCCAACCCAACGGTTCTCCTGAGCCTGTGCAGGACGGCTCGGGAAGGCAGTTTGCTTTCCATAAGGTTTTTTTATTAAAAACAACATTGGAGAGAGGAGTGTCTGTGCTGAGATAGCAGGCTGGGGGTGGAGGGGGGATTGGTTGGGTTGGGTTGGGTTTTTTATAGCCCATTGTGCAGTGGGTATTTTACATGCACTGTTCCTGCAGAGGATGGCCTCGATTCTCCTCTTCCTTCCACAGGTGTAAATGAGGAGTCTTTTTAGTGCAGCCACCCTGCTGTGAAGCAGGTGTAAGCGAGAGGAAAATCAAGCCCCATCTAAAAAGAATTGGCAAAGATAAGGTCCTGAGAGCATGTTGGAGATTGCTGCTTCAGTAGGTGCTTGAGGAATATTCTGTCAACCCAGACAGCAGGAATGTTGGTAATAGAAACCTAGTTCAGGTAAAAACTTGCTCGGCTGTTCGGTGGGAAGCAAGGCTACAGCAGGGCTGGGCCTCTAATACCAGGGCAGCCTCAATGGGAACCTGTGCACCTCTCTGGGGAGAGGGCTCAGGGGCACTGAGCGGCTCTGATGGGAAGGCGGGGGGTCCTGAGGCTGGCTGGAGCACACACAGACAGGCAGCTCTGAACCTTCCAGCAAAGGAGAAGTTGTTTCAAAAGAACCAGTGTCGCGAGTGGATCGGGCTCGCTGCTTTGAAACCGAGCTCGTGGCACCTCAGCACCTAGAATCTGCTGGGAGTTGGGTTGTTTCGTGCTTGATGTGTCCACAGCAGCTGAGACCTCAGGTGTATGGAGGGACATTGCAGACCCTTGTCTGGAAGTTGCAGTCCAAAGGTCTGGCAGAAGTTTCTTTGGATAAAACTCAGTGCGGGGTCCTCTCAAATATTACCTGCTACAAGTCCAGCTCAGGGAGTACGAGGTGCTCCTGGTATTTCACCTTGTGCCTCTGTCCTTTAGAAGTCTGGCTTCATTGCCCATTGAGAAGTGATTGGAAACTGGTGTGTCTCCAGCCAGTGGAGTACAAGGGTTTATGTGAGCAAAGGAAGGAGGAGGAGTATGGCCAGGCTAAAAGTCGCGCTCCAGGAAACCACTGGATGGGTTGTGAAATCTGGGAGGTTAACACTGAGACCTCAGGTAGTGCCATGTGCACATTGTGCCTTGGCCGGAGAAGCCTAAAGCTCGCCTGCTTCCTTGGGCTACCACCCCCAGCACCCCTGCCACTACTGGATAGGACAGTGACCTTTTAGAAACTGATCCTAAAAGACCTTGCCCCTCTAGTGAACCCACTCTAGAGACCCACCTCTAGGAGATGCAAATCATACTGGAGCTGTGTTGATACAGAGATGAGTCATCAGACATTTCTCAGGAGATGGTTGCACCAATTTCTATGCTGAGGGTGTTTAACGCAGCTGCTGTAGTCCTGCCCAGGGGTGTATGGGCTGCCCACCCCACCACTTGCTCCCATCCCCACAAACAGCCAGTGCCTCAGCTCACTTGGCTTGTACCTTACCTCCAAACTTCAGCATCCATTGCTCCTCCTCCTAGGAAACACAGTCTTCTCTCTCCTCCACCTCCTCTCAGGAGGGAGCAGCATGACGTGATTGTAAGTAGAAGGCTGGAAGGAAAGGCAGCTTTTCTGTAGTAGTAGATAAAAACAAGAAAAACCTACAGAGATCATGTGCCTGGCTCAGTCTCATTAAGGTTTTTAGCTCTTGGCTGATGGCAGGTGTTGAGTTAAACCACTCAGGTCATGTTTTATCATCATTAAAAATAATAAAAAAAAGAAAAAATAGAGTTGTAAGCCATTTTCAGGAATTCCCATCCCTTTGTGACACTGCAAAATTTTAATTATCTTGCTCTGTGCTTTGCACTGATCTTTGGATTTTAAAACTGAGACCTTAATCTAAGGATCATGCTTTAATTTGACATCGCTCTTGTGTGGAAATACAGCTCCTCCAGCACTTTCAGCAAACCTTGATTTCTTCTTCTAACGCTGCACTGGCTGTAGGGGCAGCGAACCCTCTGCTCCAGCCATGGCCCTTTTGGACACCATCCACTGAATCCCTCCCTGTCCTAGGAGGCCATGCGATCAAAGTGACATTCTTCAAAGTCGGCGTGCCCTGCAGAAGTACGCGTGCAATTAGTAATCTTACACATCTGAATTTTTGGTCTCAACTCCTCCTTTCCTTTGAAAATATCTCGAGAATGATCTCCCTCGAGATGCTATGGTGTCAGAAGGAATATGAAAACACCTGTTTTTCTATAAGCAGACCAAATACAGTAAAGATCTGTGGGACTTTGAAGCTGAGGAACTCCTCACCAGAGGATGTTCAGCTGCCAAAGTTTATATGAGTTCAAAAAGAGACTGGACCCAGAGGGAGCTCCCAGTGAGTTCCTGTGCTCTTCCTCTGTCTTGACATCCCTTCCTTCTGGCTGATGGGTGGGCTGGGCTGTGATACAGCCTGCAGACATGCTAAAGCCCATGTTCATTTCTCTGCCCAGCTTGGGGTGCAAGCACGTGCCTGCAGTTGGGTGGGGAGAGCAGGCGGGCTCACAGATGCGCAAAGTTGCCACAGGTCAGTGTTACAGTGCACATTTGGAAGCCACCAGCAGCCCTTAAAGCACAAATGTGCCTGCTTGCTTCCTTTTGTTGGAATTGTGCCTGGCTGTTTTTTTGAAGGCTTTGAAAGGGCTCTGAGTCTGTATGGTGATATGCGTGTTCAGTAATGCATTTCTTGCTCATGATGTTTAAATTGTTATCTTCATTGTTGTTTATTAAAACATCTCCAAGAATGGCTGGACATTCATGGCCCTGCATCTCAAGTGATTCATTAAAACACCCACTTTCCCTGTCAGAAACTCCACTCTTACACTGAATTGTGATCTCCACCAGCGAGTGGGTGAGAGGCCCCGAGTGAGGTGGAGTACACTCTTCATCCCGCTGCACATCCACAGGACAGGGGTGTCTGCACAGTCTCTGAGGATGGACGTGAGCATGTACGTGCAGTTGTCCCCAGCTCTCCCCAGGTGTTAACCCCTGCTAGCAGGGCGCTGAGCTTCAGGTGTCTCATCCCTGTCCCCTCAGCATAGAAATTTAGGTGTCACGCCTTGGTAGCCCGGCCTCATGGCTACTGGGTTAGAGCTGACTGCTGCAGGGCTCAGAGGATGGGCAGGCGAAGCTGGCAGGCAGAGCCTGCACTGATACCTGCAGTCACCATGGTGGAAAGCCCATGTAAGAGCAAAGACAGCATTTTCAAGCCTGGGGAAAGCATGCCGTCTTCAGTCAGCACTCCCCGCTCTCTGGTGCTTGTGAGGCTGCATCCGGAGTACTGCACCCAGTTTGTGTCTGCCTGGGAAGAGATGCCATAAAATGGGATGAGCCAAGAGGTGGGACACTGACATGGTTGGGGGCATGGGGAAACAGTCTGGAGAAGCGAGGAGCCATTTGCTGTCTTCACCTGTCAAATTAGCCATTGCAAACAGGACGTTGCCAAGTTGGAGATGTACAGCAAAGGATGAGGGACAAAAATTACACCAAGGGAAATTCTGATCAGGTATAAATGGAAAAAAGGTCATCCCTGTGAGAGTGGTCAAGCACTGGAAGAGGTGTCTGGAGAGTCTGTAGGCTCTTCATCCTGGAGATATTCACAGGAGGCTGGATTGAGGTGACTTCCAGAGGTCTCCACTCTGAATTCTTACCTGGTTATAGCTGTCTTGACTCTGCTGCTAATTGAAGGCAACATTTCATAACCAGTCCTTCTCCTGACAGCCCCTCTCTTGATCTCCAGACAGTGCTTTCTCCTCAAGCTACACCTTTTGCCTCCTGCCACCCTAACACAAACCACAAATGGTCGAGGAAGACATTTCTTCCTTCCCAGCACCCAGACTTGCCAGCAGGTATCCCTGTCTAGGTTTTGGTCTCCTGAATACAAGCCCCATCTTGTTCCATCGCAGATAAGATCTCCCTCACCTGAGCCAGGTATTCCAGAGGAGCTTTGCAGGGCTGGGAATCAGGTTGTAGAGTTCCCCAAAATCTCTGGAGGAAAGTCAGTACCACCAGATTGTTTCTTGTTCCCTGAATGGAGAGGAACGGGATTAAGAACAAGCTTTGTATATTGCTGCTCCACATTGGAGTATATTCCTCCACCTTTGTATATTCCTGCCCTGCACCACCACTTCTCTACTGCCAGGGGACAGGACCCTGGGATCCTTTGGGATCCTGTACAGATGTTCTTATGGAGCGAATGGCATCTTCCTCGCAGAAGAGCTCACCCTGTTGCAAAGTGGCTAACAAAAGACCTACTCACCATCTTCCATCAGGCAATTAGCTAAGACAGTGAGCAGCCTGGGCTCCTGTGTTTCGAGAGAGAGTGTGCCACTTGCATTCCCAGGCAGCTCTTACCTGGTCAGCAGAGTTTTTTAAGGAAAGTGACATTTGGCTGTAACTGTGCAAACAAGCACTGCTTTGGTTTGCTACGGGGATGGTGGCATTTGAAAAACCACAACCCAAACCCACAACTGGGGGTCATTGTGAAAGTCATTATTTTTCAGTTTCCTGCTGAGATGAAAAGCAGAAGAAATCATCTTGTGTTGAGTAAATGACTCGGTTTGCAAGCAAATGTTCTGTTTAAGGAATCGTGGGGGGAAAATAGTGCTAGAAATCAGTAAAAATAAATGGTTATTTCAACAAGAAAAACGGAAACGGCTAATTCAGAAAATGTTGAAATGGAGCCTTTGAACTCTCAGTTTTCTTCCCTCAGTTGAAATAACTTGCTGATTTTTTGCTGTGATCCATGACTTCTTGTGGCCAACCCAAGACCATATCATTAAGTGAGAAACAATGACCCTGAAAATTGGCTCCTTCTCCTGCTCAGGACCACCCTGGAAATGTCCTCCTGCTCCTGCCACGCTGATTTTCAGTTGCTGCTACTGTACTGCTGTCCTTGCCACTAATCAGCTCTCCGGCACATCCCCGAGATGCTGCTCCCTTGGTGAAGGTCTTTTAAGAAAACAAAGCTCTGCAGGGTGCAGGGTTGTCTGCCTCATTTCAACCTTCTCTTCCTCAAGGGTCTTTCTCACTTTGCTTCTGAAGTGACTGAGTGGCTTTAGATAACGCTTTCAGCTGTCCACATGCACTGCTTGCTGCTTTCTGCGGTCCCTGTCTTGCTGCAGCTGTGGAAAGCAGGAGCAGCAAGGCTTGCAAAAACCATGCTGGGGGCTGTGAAGTTCAGGGGGGACTGTGGCATGGAGAACCATCCATCTGGAGGTCCTAGGATTTTGTGGTGCTCATGCAGACCCCGCAAGGTATCTCCACATAGCTAGGCTCAGCTGCTTTAACAGAGGACAGTGTGAGTGCTGAGCGTTTGTTTTTAATCTTGCAGTGCTGGGATCTGTGCTGCTATGGAGTAGTGGAGTGCTGTGGATTTGGAGGTCCCCTCAACAGTGGCCTGTTTCAAGCACAGGGGAGAGCACTGGGAATATCTGTGCTGTCATGATAGCACAGAGCTTAACTCTACTCACCAACTCCAACTCCCTGGTTGTCCACACTGTGCATCACAGAATCACAGAATGTCAGGAGTCGGAAGGGACCTCAAAAGATCATCTAGTCCAACTCCCTTCCTGAGCAGGATCACCCAGATTAAGTCACACAGGAATGTGTCCAGATGGGTCTTGAATGTCTCCAGAGAAGGAGACTCCACAACCTCTCTGGGCAGCCTGTTCCAGTGATCTGTCACCCTCACAGTGAAAAAGTTCCTCCTTATATTCAGATGGAATTTTCTATGTTCCAGCTTGGACCCATTGCCCCTTGTCCTATGACTGGCCATCACTGAGAAGAGCCTGGATCCATCCTCCTGACACTCACCCTTTACATATTTATAAACGTTAATAAGGTCACCCCTCAGTCTCCTCTTCTCCAAGTTGAAGAGACCCAGCTCCCTCAGCCTGTCCTCATAAGGAAGGTGTTCCACTCCCTTCATCATCTCGGTGGCCCTGTGCTGGACTCTCTCAAGGAGTTCTATGTCCTTCTGGAACTGAGGGGCCCAGAGCTGGACGCAATACTCCAGGTGAGGTCTCACCAGGGTGGAGCAGAGAGGGAGAAGGACCTCTCTTGACCAATTTGCCACAACCCTTCTAATACACCCCAGGATGCCACTGGCCTTGCTGGCCACAAGGTCACATTGCTGGCTCATGGTCAACCTGCTGTCCACCAGAACCCCCAGGTCCCTCTCACCTGCACTGCTCTCCAACAGGCCCGCACCTTAAACTTGAAACCTGCACATGGATGGCATGGACGCAGCCAGCTCAAGCCCATGATGGGGACAAAGGTGGTCCCTGTTCGGTGGGCGCAGGGAGACGAGGCAGGGCAGAGCAAGGTTTTACATGCTCCGCTGCAAACGGATCGCGTGTACTTGGGAAAGTAATTTCCTCCATCTGTGTCTCGGCTCCACCTCCGGCGAGCGGAGCACAGGGAGGGTAACCCGTTTCCCGAGGGTCTGTGAGGCTGAATTGGTTAGCGTCCGCGGGGAACGCAGCGGTGTCGGCGAGGAAGGCTCTGAGGAGGGCAGGGTGGTGATTAGTCACTTGTAAACACACTCCGACGCTCGCAGGGATGCAGGTGCTCGCTAACTGGGTTGCAGGCGAGCAGAGTCGCTCCTCTCAGCTGCTCTTCCTTGCAGCCCCCTCTCGCCTCCCGGAGCTGAATGCAAAAATAACACATTTATCACACACAGCCTGGGAAGAAAAAAAAAAAAAAAAAAAAANAAAAAAAAAAAAAAAAAAGGAGAGATCAATTTAGAACAGGCTGTATTTGCAAACATCTGAGCCCAAAATCATGCAAACAAACAGTTGCGTGACAACTCTGCTGTTGCTTTTCATCTGAAACCGTTCACTAGGATGGAGCGTGCCCACCCCGTGCCTTACTTTTCCCTGTCCTCTGGCAGGTGAGGCAAAACATGTCCACACTTGAGTCTCCAGCTGTTCCAGGAAAAGCTTTTTAAGTGGCATCAAATAGGATCTCTGCCAATGGCCTGTGAACATCACCAGCTGCTCCAGCAGCCTCACCTCCTGCATGGTGGTTCTCCTCACACAGCGTGGCTGGGGTGCCCTTGGTACTCTGATCCTCAGGAGAAGATAATTTCTTCCACAGCGGACTCGCACTTCCAAACAATTGGAAGAAGCTGAGGGTGACTGCGTTGCCAGGATGGGAGAGACACTTTCCTGCAAAAAAAAACAGAACCTGACCGTATGCATATTCCTCAATGACAGTCAGAAAAAGACATGGCTGGAGGTGAACTTGTGTGAAGCATCTGCAGTGCAAGAGGAACAAGCTGCTCTTCCAAAGTGTTGCTCCTAGTGTATTTAGCCATGCCCTCCAAATATCTGCTGGGGATGAAGAGCAACCTGAACTGCCATGACCCTCATTGCTGTCAAGAGGTTCTGCTACCCAACTTATGCTGTGGTGGGGCTTGTTTTGCTGTGATGGGGGCCTGCCCTGTGGGACTGAGGCCCTGAGAGGTGTCTGCAGGGTGAGAGACTGTATGGGGCTCCTGGGCGATCTGAGACTCTGAGAAGGAAGGTGATGTCTTAGGAGAGGAAACCTGCAAGGTGACTTGTTGGACATCTCTTAGACCCAGTCCCCTGCTGTAAACAACCCATGCAGAGAGCTGGCACTGGAAGGGTCACTCTCAGACAGTTTATATGTACAGGGAGGAATGGATGTTAAGGTGTGAAGCCAAGTGGGGAGAGACACTTATTTTTAATCTATGCCAAGCCTTCAGAGCCAGCTTCTTTTGCCATGCTTCTTTCTCAGCTGTCCCTTCGTCCAACCCTCCCTCTTGTCACTGTCACAGACTCACAGGGATGATGGATGAAAGGCCTTAAAAGAAGCTGGTTTCACATTTCATCACTGTCACATAACTCGCTTTCCTCTTTGCCTGAAACCGCTCCTGCTGATAGAAGTGCCCTTGGCACCCCAAGGAGCGCTCTTCCCATTCCAGAGCTCAGCCAGGGACGGCCTGTTGGAGTTGGGTGCCTCTGTAGTTTTGCAGAGAGCTGCCTTGAGAGGAGGCATTCATCCCACAGCCCCCTGCTTCTGACAGCTGGAGCTGCCTCCGAGATGACTTCCACTGTGGGTGGATCACATTGTAGCAGGGACATCCATGCAGAGGTGACGGAATGGCTCTGATGTGAGAGGGAAGGGAGCTGGGTTGGGAAACCCTGGTGGCTTGGGGACACGTGGGAGTGCATTTGGGACCTCTGTATGCTTGTGCAGCTCAGCCTTCTGATAGCTGAGTGCTGGGGGAGCTCTGCTCCTAGTGGGCAGGAACAGGGCTCATGGGGAGGGGTAGCAGTGGGCATGGCAGTTAGAAAGGTGACTCCTTTTGGGGTTGGCACTGGGTGACTTGTGTCCCTTGTGGCACCAAAGAGGTTTCCCATCATTGGAAGTGGCCCCCTTGATGCAGGGGGCAGAGGACGGGACGTCCCATGGGGACCGCAGCCCTGGTACCCCAAATGTCCACAGATAACAGATAACAAGTCTCCCCATCACCTCTGTGTGCCTGGACACAGCCAGATCTTGCCTGGGTTCCCACTACACGGGCAGGCTCAGGTCCAAGCTGTGCCTCCCAGATGCAGCCTTGATCCTCAGGGGGAATCTGGGCAGGGACTATGTAGAAAATACTTCTACTGCTGCTTCCTGGGTTCCCTCTGCTTGCACCACAAGCATGTTAAGACCTGGGTTGCAACCCCCCC
>VXBZ01007860.1:18113-204060 GCA_013399135.1 Heliornis fulica | reverse complement strand
AGTCTCCCTGCTCTACTGCTAGGGGGTATATGCAGGGATTAAGGGTGGTGTCTGTATTGCTCTCCTAGATAATTCTGGAACATACACCCTGAGCTGGTGTGTGTCTGGCCATGAGTGTGCCACCAGCCCTTGTGGCGTGCATCTCGGGTGGTGCCCACTGATGCCTGCTGGCACCTCCAGGCTTCTGCCAGCCCACAGCCACCCAGTTTGTGTTTTGGTGTCTGACCAAAATGCCCACTCATCACCCCAGAGTTCCCGAGACTGTCAAGCCTCGGGAACTCTGGGGTGATGAGTGGGCATTGAGTGAGGCAGTGCCTTACCCGTGGAGCTAGTCTGTGGTTAACACTGTCTGTGGGGAGGGCAGGCTGGAAGCTGCTGCAAGGCTTTCTACCTTTCACTGGGGAGAAAGGAAGAGTAAGCTGTGAAAGGAGCATCGAAGGTAAACACAAGCAGTATTGAGGAGAGGCAACATGGAGCCGGGATGCAGACGGAGACAGTTACCATAGTTACTCCCCATCCCTGCAAGAAAGGAGGCTCAGGCAGCTGCCCATTGCTTTGGCAAGAAGAGCAGAGGTACCACCCAGAGCCACCCCCCGAGGGTGCTGCTGGCAGAAGGAGGCAGCTCAGGGGGACATCAGTCTGCCTGACCTGACCCTTAGCTGTGCCCACCTGGTCAAGGAAAGTATCCCTAAAGCCAACAGCCCTGATGGTGATAGAGTGCAATTGGACATGCAGGACTGAGGGGGGTTGCTAAGGGATGGGCAAAGCTTCAAGAGCAATAGGAGCAGACTTGGCCAGGCTGCTTGTGGTGTAGATGTGGGCCTGAGAAACTGAGAGGTAAAGAGGGCTGCCCTTAAGATTCCTGGTTTAGGATCAGGTCAGGATTTCCAGTCTCCCTGTCCAGTTGGGGAATTGCATTTTAGGGTCACTAGGAGAGGTGCTTGGAAGATCAATGAAACTGTTTCACCTGTCTTGATTATGCAGATTGTCTTCTCCTTCTTGGTGCCTTGGTGCCAAAGAAAATAGCCAAACCTGGGCTACACTTTGAGCTTTCGCAGCAAGACACGGTATGAGCCTGAGCCCCAGAAAAGCCAGCTGGAAAATTGAGCTGTGCTACTGGATGACTGTGGAGAAAGGGCAGCCAATGGCAAGAAAAGGCCTTTGAGTCACACCACCTGATGCTTGGTGACACTTTGGCTTTTCCTCTCAGAAAGAGTAAGGAAGAGAGAGAGATTTACTCATGAACTAGATAAGTGGCCTACAAAATGAACCACAAGGCTCTGGAAGTTGCTCATTCAGCAGTCCAAGGCTGAGGGGAGACCTTGTCGCTGCCTGTAGAGAGGTGGGCGTTGGTCTCTCTTGCCAAGTGACAGGTGACAGGACAAGGGGGAAAGGCCTCAAGCTGTGCCAGGGCAACTTCAGATTAGATGTCAGGAAGAAATTCTTCACTGAAAGAGCTGTGGGGATGTGGAACAGGCTGCCCAGGGAGGGGGTTGAGTCACCATCCCTGGATGTATTTAACAGATGGGTAGATGAGGTGCTCAGGGATATGGTTTAGGAGAGGACAGGTACGGTTGGATTTCATGATCTAAATGGTCTTTTCCAATCTTGTGATGCTGTGATTCTGTGACAGCCACCCGCAGCATGCCTGCTTGGGGCTTGTCTCCTAACAGGCAGCCCCAGCATCTTCCAGACCTGCTCACAGCAGCTGCCGGTTGTACCACTGCTGTGTCCCTTGGGTGCAGGGCTCGCCTCACTGCCACAGAGCCGTCTCAAGCTCAAAGCTGGAAAGTTTGCAGATACAGAGATCCGATGCAGAGGTGGCTAGAGAAGCTGTCAGCTGGGAACAGTGGGTGCCAGACAGCCCTGTGGCCTGGGAAGGGTGACAGTGTGGCACAGGGACTGCCAGGGCTCAGCATCTTCTGCTGCCTGTAGCTGAGAGCTGGATATCAGCTGGCTGGGAGTGTAACCATGGCAGCAGCAGCTTCTGCATTGCAACATGGCTTGGGGACACTAAAAAAAATTTAAAAATAAAAAATACAAACCCACACACAAAAAAAGAAAACAATTAGAAATTCTAATACTTACCTAAGCCTTGCTGGCAGATCAGGTTTGCTGAATGCCTTTCACCAAGGCAGGGCCCACCCCTGGGCACCAGCTGAGGATGTGATTTCCAGAGGAAGCCAAGCATGTGCTCTGGGAAATCAGGTCGTGAGCGTTCAGCTGGAGCGGAGGAAGGGGCTCTGCCAGCTCCCGTGCCCCCGCAAGCTCTCATTACACTAATAGGGAGCATGGGGCAGAGGCATGGGTGCTGGCACCCTTGCTGTGTGCTTAATAAAGTGCCTGAAGCTGCTCTACGTATTTTTATAAAAAAAGTGTCAGAGTCTCAGTGAAAGGTGGAGGGGGGATATGATTAAATTGCTGTTAAGCGACGTGTCGAGACATGAAATCAAGCAGAGCGCTACATTTTTAAATTAGTTTTTGACAGCCCTTTCCCCAGCATCTCACCAGGTTGCAGCTCTTGGGAGGATGTATCCCCTCCCTCTCATGTCCCCACTACTGCCCCATCGGCTGGGACCCGTAGTTTCTTTTTCTGTGGAAGTGGGACGGCCACGCTGCCTGACCTGTGGTCATGGAGACCTCGGTACCTGGTGGGAGCTGGGGGAAACACAATGGTTACGTCAACATGTGGGGAGGGTCCTCTGGGCCTCCGCAGCTCATGTGAGTGCAGAAGGTGCTGTGCGAGGTGGCCGTGCCTGCTTCACCCCAACATTCAGCTCATGGGGCAATGGGCTCTCTCTGGGACTATCTTTCCCAGGGACTGGGTGTGATGACCATGTCAAACTCCTGCTTGACCTCAGCACCTCAATGGTGACCCCAAGTTTCATGGCTCTCCAGAATGTGGCCGTTCCCTTCCAAAATCAACCCTTGGTCTATGCTTACAGACCAGACGCAGGGCCAGCTGCCCATCCCTTGCCTCACCCACATCCCTGACCTCCTGCACTGCCACAGAGATTGGGTCAATGGATGGCGTGTCACTGGTGGGTGTGGGGAGATCTAGGTTCGTGGGACTATTTCATTGGCGTTGCAGGCAGAGCCTGGAGACTTGTTCATGTTGCTCTGTACTTGCTGGAAGCCATGTTGATGGGTCCTGCCCTGCTTGTGCCATCAGGGCTGATCTTGCATGGTGTTTCCACCAGCTGCCAACAGAGGTGAGAGCATTTCTGTCACAGAGGGACAGCACCACCCTTCCCCTGTTCCTGGAGTGGGCGATACCTAGAAATATCTGATGCAAACTCATGAATGTGCTTGTACATCCCAGCACACACGCCCCTGGCACACGCACTGCTGTGGTACCTCTCCTGCAGCAAGGCAGCCAGGCATGGAGCCCACGCAAATTCTGTGGCGTGGGCTCCATGCCTGCTCCATCCCCTCTTTCCTGGCCAAGCAGAGATGTCTTTGAGCTTAAACTTCCCAAAAGCATCACAAGCTGCCCACTGCAGATGACTCTTGGGCTGCATTTCTGGGTACATAAGATGACATCTGCACTGCATCCTTTGAAAGCTTCATGGGCCAGAGACGTGAAGACAGTCCCCCGATGGGAAGGAAGAGTTCAAGCTGTCATCTAGATGAGGAGGGTGCCTGAAGAAAGAAAGTTTCCTGCCTGACACCCGCTTGCTTCTCCCATCCATTGCTTCTGTTATAGACGATTAAAAATTAACCAAATCATTCTCGTCATTAACACTCACCGCCTTTGTTCTTCAGGCTCCCAGGGCCCATTTGCAGGGCTTTTGTTATGCATTTTTCAGCACTTTGTCTCTTTAATTGCTTGCTTCTCTCTGATGTGCAAGGTCTGCATGTCAGCTGCAGGGAACAGAGGGGCATTTTTATGGCTCTGGACTGGAAGCCAGTGAAAGAGACGCTTCTGCAGGACCCCGCTACTGCAGCAGAAGGAGGCCCTGCAGGTTCTGGGGCTGGTGACAGATGCTCCTTGCCCACCCATGGACAGACAGCTCTGGAGTCTTCAATTCATTGTGGGGAATGTTGGGGGGGAGATGTCGTTGCTTTCGGCATCCCTCAGCACGGGGCTGGGTCGTGGGTGCCGCTGTGCTGGAAGCCCTGGGCTCAGCTGCTTGCATGGAGAAGGGAAGCAGGAGCAGACTGGAGGTATCCCTGTGTCACTTTCCTGATCCCAGTCCCTTGCTCTGAACCCATGCGCTGCCTTTGCAGGAGTTCAGCAGTGCTAGGCAAGCCTCCTAACAGCTTGTAAGGTCTGGTTAATCCATAAAAAATGGATGTAGCATGGTAGTCTCAGCTGCTGGGCTGGGGCCGAGCAAATGCCAGCAGGAGGTGTGAGCAGCTGCCCCATGTCTGAGGTTGCCATGTAGGCATCGCTGTCACTAAAGGGTGTGAGAGGCTGTGGTGGTCCAGGCACCGAGATGGTTCCATCTGTTGAATGCTCCAGGGTAAGGAGTAAAACCAGAGGGTCAGTAAGAGGCACACAGAATGCTCCTGTCCCCAGGAGATCAAAGACATTATAGGACAGAGTACCACTGCTGAGTCTCCTGGGGCAGCCCATCACTTGAAGCTACCTCACTCTGGCAGTCAGATGGAGAGCATGCAGAGGTGGGTTGGCTGCTTTAGTGCTGATGCAGAGTGACTCAGGGCCCTGCCCACAGCTCCCCAGTGGGATGCTGAGCAGAGCTGACAGGCAAAAGTGAAACATCTGCTTCAACCCCTTGTTCTTTACAAACTCAGCAAGTCACCAGCCAAGGGTTCACCTCTTAGAGGAGAGGTACCCAAGGGAGAGGTACCAGCAGCTGGGGTCTCTGGTTGGAGAGCAGGGGAGCAGGAGGCTCTTCGGGACTTAATCCTGATCTTTGTCAGCCTGGGCAGAGATAGTTTCCTTTTGGCTATGGACACTTAGTAGCACCGGGATTGGGACTCCACTCCTTGATCAACAAAAAAAGCCTAGACACCATGTTTCTGAGCTTAATTCAGGGGTTGCTGACAGCATTTGGGCAAGTCATGCTATTAGGAAGGGCAGGTATAATTGGCCGTGTCTTCTACCCTGAACCTCTGTGAATTACCCTGGTAGGGAAGGATCTTCGGTTTCAACTACCCTAGTGAGTCTCCCAATGTTTCTTCAGAAAGGTGGTAGGTCCCCAAAGCATCCATGGCATAGGAGCACATCAGCCTTTGGGAAGGACTCAAGTCCCTCTGGAGAGGATGTAAATCTTTCCCTTGATTTCTTTATCAGGCTCTGGATCAGCGCCAGACCCATTGCAGTCTCTGCATGGCAAGCTGAAGTGCCACCGTGATTAAAACAGCCAGACAGGCACCCAGCCGCAGTGGAAACGGTAGGAAGGAGGAGAAGGGCTGGTGTCAGCATTCCCTCACACAGCTCTAATGCCCAGTGTGTTGAAATTTAATAATTAAGGACGTGCTTTCACATGTTTGGGATTTTTGGTTGTTTTGGTTTTTTTAGTAGTCTAACAGCGTGAAATAAGCCATTCAATAATTAATTGACAAAGTTGAACCACACATGCCAGCACCCGAGCTGCAGGTGTGGGCTCAGCCTTTGCAGACAAATGAAGTGAGAAGTAATTTCCTGATGAAGAAAAGGAAGATATTAACATAAGATTTGTCAGGTCCCTCGTAGAAATTCATCATAGTAGGTCTGGGTCTTCAAATGGGATTTGTGCTGCTAATTCATCACTAATTAACACTCTAAATTGGCCCGGGTGTGAGGGGAGGGAGGGAACCAGGGTGATTCTAGACTTAATCAAGAGCAAGAGGAGGGAGAGAGAAAAAAGTCTTTATTTGTAGGGGATAATTCAGGGGGAATGAGGAGGAGAGGAGAATGGACTGTTCATGCTGGACATGTCCCATTAATGGCAACTCACTGGTTTCTTCCCTTCAACCAGTTCTCAATCCATCTCTACCCTCCAGACCACTCTTCCTCAGTGTGTCCACCAGGATGCTGTGGGAGACAGTGTCAAATGCCTTACTGAGATCCAGAAAAAAAACATCCACTGCCCTACCATCATCCATCCACCTGGTTATATCCTCATAAAAGGCTGTTATGTCAGTCAAACATGACTTCCCCTTGGTAAAACCATGTTGACTACTCCTTACAGACCTCTTATCCTTGATGTACCTGGAGACAGCACAGAGGATATAACAAGGATATACCCAAAGATATAACATATTCAACACCTTTCCAAGAAGTCATTATTGTAGGTTTCTGCCTACTATTGCATGCATGTTTTAGTCTCTGGGTGGTCACTGGTGGCCTTTTGATGAAGACTTGTAGTCTTCCTTGGCTTTAAACATTTGACCCTTACTGCTTTATGTAACTAGGAGAGCCTCAAACTGTCTTTCTTCCCAGATGCATCAGCTCATTCCTTCCTTATCTCCAAGGTCTTTCTGCTTTTGCGTTTTAGGGATGTTCTCTTATTTTTCAAGTGCAGCTGTGTATGTGAAAATAACTCCAAGGTTAGACATTAGTTTTGTTATTTCAACTCCCCCTTTTCCCACCAAGCTATCCTTGTTTTTACAGGCCAAGCTGTCTTTGCTTTGTGATTCTAACCGTGAGCTGGCTAAAATATGGGACACCCCATAAATTTTACTTTTCTCTCTGTATCATTGGCATCCACATGGATGATCCCAGTGTGTCTGGATGAGGGGGGGTCAGTTTCAGTGACAGGGTCCCCGCTCTGCTCCTTGCTGACTCCAGTCCCCTTTCTTCTTGTCATTCTCAGGATGTCTGTGCTGCTGCAGATGTTACAGATGTTTTGGCAGGGTGAGATGATCAATTCAGCCTGACTCTGGTCCTCTGCTGTCTGAGCCTTGCTTCACATACAGTCTGTAGGAAGAACTAGGTGCCACAGGGAGAGTAGGCACCTCTCATTCGCAGTCTGAATGTAGCTCCAAAGTGCCACCGTCATATGAGAAGTAACAAATCCTCCCAAGCTGCCACGTAGAAATGACAGCTGGATGTCTGACAAGGGGTGGCACCTTGAAGTTTCCCCAAGAGCTTAAGTCTGTCTCAGCAGGTTATCTGTCTCTCTGTCCCTATATGTGTGTTATATGACTCATGTCACTCCTAAACACCTATTGCCACATGGGATGGCCCCACTGGGAGAAACAGCTGAGGTGCAGTAAGCAAGCCCTGACCTAGCAGTGAGGGCATGAGCTAAACCTGGTGTGTGCTGTTCCCCTCCACGTATTCTGTTGCCCTAGCTATTAGGGGAGTGTCACCTTTTCCATGATTTTCTTTATGAGAAAGCTCAAAAGCCTATTTCAGCATGCTAAAACCACTAAAACCTTGAAAAATGTTCCAGAGAGGGCAACTTATTCCTTCACAGCTCCAAGTTTATTCCCTGGGCAACAGATTAGTAGCATTTAGGGCTGGAAAGGATCACTAGTTTAATCAATAGATTAAAAAAGATCACAGCTGTTAGTGCCAGACTTTGATTTTTACACCGCCACTACATTTTATGTGGCTGCTTCCCCATCTGTGGCATTTTACAACACTCCGGATACCTCTGTGTTACTCCGATCAAATTTGTGCTCTAATCTTATACTATTCACTTACCCCTTTGCTATCCCTTATCTCCTGAGATGTTCCTGGATCCATGTCCCGCCGTGTTTCCATCATTTGCAGGGACTTACCAGGTGGGGAGCAGTCCTAGAAGAGGCTGGCAGTGTTTGTGTGACATCTCCAAGGCAATGCAAGGGCAGTCTCTGTGCTGTGTGCTGTTTCACTTCAGGACCAGCAACTCCTGTATAATATTCAGCCTGGACTCCTGAGCTAAGCCACTCAGTCGTGATGGCTTGAAGCTCCAGATCCGGCTGCCGGAGTCTTCCTGAACAGGATGATTTCTGGGGAATCACAGAATCACTTGGGTTGGAAGAGACCTTTAAGATCATTGAATCCAACTGCAGTCTAACCCTGCCTAGTCCACCCCTAGATCACGTCCTTCAGCACATCATCTATTCACCTTTTAAATAACTCCAGCGATGGTGACTCCACCCTGGGCAGCCTGATCCAATGACTGACAACCTTTTCAGTAAAGAAATTCTTCCTGATGTCTAATCTAAATCTCCCCAATGCATCTAATCAATGCGTCTAATCTAAATCTCCCCATTTTCTCTTGTCCTATTGCTTCTTACCCTAGAGAAGAGACTGGCCCCACGTCTCTGCACCCTCCTTGCAGGTATTTGTAGAGAGTGATAAGGTCTCCCCTCAGCCTCCTTTTCTCCAGACTAAACAGCCCCAGCTCCCTCAGCTGCTCCTCGTGGGACTTGTGCTCCAGACCCTTCACCGGCTCCATCGCCCTTCTCTGGACATGCTGCAGCATCTCTCTGGTATTTCTCTGCTCTCTCCCTTTCCCTGCCTTCCAGCAGCTGAGCTACTTCTCCCTCTCCTCTCCCCATCTGGTTTTGATCTTTGTCTCTCCTGATGGTGGTAACTCCAAAGTGCTCTTATAGAAGGACAAAGTCTCAGGCTTCAGAGGAAACACACGACTGCCAGCTGCTGCTCAGAGGCAGGGAGCACCATGCTGCAGAAAGGGCGGTGGCAACAAGTGTCTCTGTGAACCTTGTTTGTAAAGAAAAACAAATTGATGCAAAGAACAAACATGTTTTCTCAGAAAGCCAGCTCCAAAGGTCCCTCAAACTTGTGCAACCTTTCTGCTGCCTCGATGCGACTAGATAGGTGTGTGGATGGATTGGTATGCTGCAGCAGGACAGGCCACAGATGGAAATGAAGGCACTGACCAATTGCAGCGTTTCTTTGGTGGAGTCCATTCCAGAGACCTTGCCGAAGCTTCTAGGGAAGGAGTTATCCTTGAGGAATTGCAGCAAGTTTTTAAAGTCTCAGGAGGTAAAACCTTTCATAAAAATGCAATTGGCTTCCATCCAGGACCCCTCTAAAGAGCATCTCGCTACTCTCTGGGCTTCGGGTCATCTGTGGATTGTATGCACAAACACACCTCTTCCTCACATCTTATGTACTGAAAAGGAACATGTAGGTGGCAGCTGTCTTTATGATGAGAGATACCAAAGCACAGGCAAACTTCACTGAGAGGGCCACAGGTCCATTCTCTGACTTCCCAGTACAAGTCACTGGAAGGTTTTTCTGTAGTTCTGCTATAGGTGGCTAGGGATTTTTGTCTCAGCTTTAAATAGCACTGAAGATCTCAAGTCTGGTTTGTTGTGGGTTTTTATGGTGGGTTTTTTGTTTGTTTGTTTATTTGTTTGTTTGTTTGTTTCCAGATGGGAAAATGAAAAATCCTCAAAGCAAAGTCTCTAGAGAGACCTTATAGCAGCCTTACAGTGTGGAAAGAAAAGCTGCAGAGGGACTGTCCACAAGGGCATGGAATGACAGGACAAGGGGCAAGATGAAAGAAGGCAGATTTAGACAAGATTCTAAGTAGAAATACTTCGAGGGTGGTGGGGTAGAGGAACAGGTTTCCCAGAGAAGCTGTGGCTGCCCCCTCACTGGCAGCATTCAAGGCCAGGTTGGATGGGGCTTTGGGCATCCTGGGCTAGTGGAGGGTGTCCCTGCCCATGACAGGGGGAATGGAACTACATGGTCTTTGAGGTCCTTCTAACTCAAATTGTTTGGGGGTCCTCTTGGAAATTGCTGACCTAGCAGAAAGACTTTGTTTTCAGCTGATCAGCAAAGCTTCTTCTAGTCATATTTTCTTTTTGGGTGAGTTGGAAGGCTTAACAGGGTTTGGGCGTCATCTGTAAGCCCAGAGCATCTATGTCATCTGATAAGTAACTTCTCGTAAACCTTCTGCTTTAGCTACAGCAAGATTTCTGCACTGACTTGTATTTGCTCTTGTACTGATGTGATACCACTTTTCCCACAAATGAATAATCAGACATTGATTTGAGGGCAGTCCCACCAAACATCACACCTTCTGTGACAATCATCAGGACTCCGTGAGGTCAACACCTCATTTCTAACTTGAGGAGAGCTCTGAAACTCTGCTTCCAGAAAGCATCAGGAGATCCTGGATGGTTATCAACCATCAGTGCTATAATTGACTTGGGTCAAACAGGACTCAGCCTAACTAGGTCTCATGACACCAGAAAAGACTCCAGACTAGGAGATAGGACTCAGCTGGCTGACATGGATGCTGTCCCGACCCAGAAATACTTCTCTAACAAGAGCCCCAAGACATACCTCAGAGTGCTAAAAGTTCTGAACCTTGCCCATTTTAAATGACATAAACCATATTTCCACTCTCCTAGTGACACAGGGGCTGGAGAATCCTGGCTTTATTACAGCTTTACTGTACTAACAACTCCGCATCAGGCCTATTACTTTTACATTCCTGCTTTCTGACTAGGGGAAATATGGTGTCCCTGGAAAACCCATCTGCAATATTAGTTTAGGCTTGTGGCCTCCTGGAAAGACCCAGTGAGCTGCAAGCAAAAGCAATACATTGGACCATTGCAAGAAAAAGCAATACATTAGCTCAGTACAAGCGATAATGTTTCCCTGAAATAGCCAGATCAAGCGGCTCTAATATCTTTCTACTGACTTTCTGTGAAATAATGACTCTTGTCTCGGAAAACAGAGATGTATCTGTGGACAGGGGATGTTCCCTCATACCAGAACTCTGTTAGGGACAATCCAATGCTTCCAAACTGGAAAATCTGTGAACAAAATGACCCCGAAATATCTACTCCAGTGTCATTGAGAAGAAACCTTACAGCTTCATAAATCAAACTGCGGCGAGGAAAAGAATTGGAGGTTGCGAAGCCTGAAACTGGAGGGTTTCAACCAGCACAAGGAGCACCTTGGGCTGTAACGCTCGGAGTCAGTTTTATCGGTTTAAGAACTAAGTGATGGTGTCCTGGCTGTGTCTGATAGTAAAAGGATGGATGGCTCAGTAAAGTCCGGGACAGGCAGATCTACAGCTGAGCAAATAGGACTGAATGGGCAATACATATCAGGCACTCCCCCTCCTTCCCTGCTGAGGGGAGCGCCAGCACCGACTCGCAGAGCAGGGAGATAAGTGTTCTTTTCTCTAACTGAAGGCAGACAAGTCAAATGCAAAGGGGCTGATCTGCCATGACTCTGGCGCAACTTCTTCCCCCAAACTTCTCCTGCCATGCTGTCCTAGTTCAGCAAGAGGTTATCACTGTGGGGGGGGTGATCAAGGCTGTGTATTCTACACCCTCTATTCATTCCTCAAGAATAATGGATCATTTGCAACAGTTGTCCAGGAAGTCGTTAGCCCCTTCACACTCAGCCTGAGGGGGCGTGGGTGCTAATGGGCCCTCAATGGTCCAACCATACCCCATGANGGCTAACAAACCCCTTTGGGCTTGTGCCCTGGGACACTGGGTTTACTGCTGGGTCTTGGTGAGTTGAAAGCAGGTTGTTCTCTTTGTGTCAGTGTTTGTATGGTAATATCTTTCATTAAATTGTAACTCTGACTTATAATCATCTCTTGTGGTGGGTCCATTTCTCCTGCCGGTTTACCTCTAAACCAGCACACATGCCCAGGTGCAGTGTGGCACATGGCACTGGAAGGAGCCCTCCTTTTGACATATTGGCTCAGGTGGCCGAGGTGGCCAATGGCATCCTGGCTTGTATCAGAAACGGCCTAGCCAGCAGGTCTGGGGCGGGGATTGTTCCCCTGTACTCANAGCAGGTCTGGGGAGGTGATTGTTCCCCTGTACTCAGCACTGGTGAGGCTGCACATCAAATGCTGCATTGGGTTCTGGGGCCCTCACTACAAGAAGGACATCGAGGTCCTGGAATGTGTTTAGAGAAGGGCAACCAGGCTGGTTGGGCAAATCTTGTGAGGAGGGCGGAAACCGAGGGGGAAACAGGGTTGTTTAGTCTGGCAAAGAGGAACTGAGGGGAGACCTTATCACTGCCTACAGTTACCTGAAAGGAGGTTGTAGAGAAGTGGATGATGGTTACTTCTGCCAAGTGACAGGTGATAGTACAAGGGAGAATGGTCTTAATCTGCACTAGGGCAGGTTCAGATTAGATGTCAGGAAGAAATTCTTCACTGAAAGAGCTGTGGGGATGTGGAACAGGCTGCCCAGGGAGGGGGTTGAGTCACCATCCCTGGATGTATTTAACAGACGGGTAGATGAGGTGCTCAGGGATATGGTTTAGGAGAGGACAGGTACGGTTGGACTCGATGATCTTAATGGTCTTTTCCAACCCTGTGATTCTGTGATTCTGTTTAGTATCTGCTTTGCTTCTGTCAGCTGCTTAGAAAACTGTCCCCTCTTTTCCCCCAGCAAAGAGCTCCCTTGCCAAGAGGAGCCAAGGTGGAGCAGGATGGGGGTGTGATGTGGGGACAGGGTCACCCCGCTCTCAACCACCAGGGGAGCTTGCCGGCAGTGGCGGCAGGTCTGTAACTCTCCCCCTTGTAAACACGCAGCGGTTCCTTCTTTCGGACAGATTTAAAAGGAAATCCAATGCGCGTTTACAAGCTCCCAGTCCATTAACGAACCAGTTCATAAAGCAGCGAACAAAGGCTAATCAATATGCTGAGTGCAGGGGAGAGGGAGCCTGAAAGCATTTGCTAATCATGGGGATGCTGCCGGCCTGATAAATAAGAAGGGTCTCTGTCTGATGGGGAGTGGGCCCAGGGAGCAATTTGGCACCTTTCATCTCTGGTCGCCTGCAAATGCCTCTCCCCAGTAATGAGCTCCCCGCTCCCCTTCCTCCACGCTCAGCGTGGAGCAGAGTGAGGAGGAGGAGGCAGGCGGAGCTGCCGCTGATGGTGACTTGCCACAGGGATCAATAGACGGGAAGCAAATTAACTGGGCTCCCGTGGGAGGGGATTTGTCGATATGCAGGGTGGCGGGGAGCGGGGAGTGACACCGGATCGGATGGCTGCTCCGCTTTGCAAATACCAGCCTGTAATGAACCCCCGAGGGAGCGGGAGGAAGGGGACCTTCCTGCATGTTGGGGATGCTGCCTTCCCTCACCTCATCCTCCCATTAGCATACACAGTGCTTTGATTTTCCCCCCCTAATGAGTTCCTTGCTGCCTCCCTCCTTCTGTGAGGTTCTGCTCCCTCCAACTAAACCTCTTCCATAGATGCCCTTACAAGGAAGCAAGGGTCCTCGGAACTCAAAACCTCCTCCCCCCTCCTCGCCCCACTTCAGATCAGGGTCCTTCACAGCCTGGGAGTCAGCCTTCACAGTCTTAGGACAAAGCCTCCCAGGCTGAACCCCTTCCTAAGAGTCTTGCAGCCTCCCTGCCTTGTAAACATGACACATACTTGGAAAAAAAGCACTGGACTTTTTTCTTAGCCTCGTGACCATCATGGCACTGAGGTGAGGAAGTAGGTGAGGGAAGACTTGGCCAGATGTTCCTCTGCTGACCCCTTCCTTTTCCTAGGTCTGGGGGAGGAGGGACTGCTTCTCCAGGTGATGGAGCTGGCAAAGCTTCTGTCCCTGCCTATCCTGGTGACCAGTCACTCTTGATTTTTTTGTCAGCACTCCCAGGGACTGAGGCATCCTCAGGCCCCTCTGCCGGCAGCTGGCACTGGAGATGGGAGGCTGGAGGTGGAGACTGCTCCCAGCCAACTGCTTCATGGCTTAACCGCACAGACCTGGGGCTGCCATGAGGTTGGGGTTACGGAGCAAGCACCTTCAGGAGAATCTGATGCAGCATGCCTGGACCATTGCTGGACTGGGGGGGGTGCCCTGCCTGCCCTCCTCACCAGCACACGGGGAGCCTGGCACTGTGGGTGTTAGTCCTGGGGCTCTGCACCTCAACTAGAGCTGGCAGAGCAGGCAGGAGAGGGGTAAGGAGCGAGCGAGGACCAAGCTGATCAAGGGCAGGAGCTGGAAGCTGTGGCAAGTGCTGCAGGGTGTTTTAAACAGGACATCTGTGCACAAGTAACGCTTGTAACAATGGGAACAGGTTTCACTGGCTGCTCTGTCATATTGGGCAGCCCTGGCAGGAGGGTGGGTGGGCAGGAAGGGCAGCAGCAGGGGAAAACAGTGGCTAAGAAAAGCAAGTCTTGAGCACATACAGAGAGCAGGATGACCGTACTCTTTGCAAGGTGAACCTTGTGTTTGGACAATTGCTCCTTGAGCTGATCAAGGAGAAGTCACGAGAGGGGCCTGAGTCTAGTGAGGTTTGTGGGGGACACCCAAGTTCCCTGGGAGACTGGCGAGTGTGTGGTGGAGGTGTATCCCTGAGCATGTAGAAGTGGGCACCCCATGACTCTTGCTCTCACTGCAGGTGGAGGAGGAAGCAGGATGGAGGCCACCAGGCTCTTCTGTGGTCTGCAGCCCTGGCAGCCTTCTTGCACCAAGCCATCTGAAAAAGCAGGGGTGATCACCTATGCTGCTCTGGGTGGTAAAGTTCTTGCCATGCTGGGAAGGTCTGTCCCCCTCCCCCCCACCCCCAAATACTTGACAGCTCATGCATGCCCTGGGAGCCTCCTTTGGTGAAGATCCAGCTGTGAGTTCAAATCACACTTAATTTTGCCCACACACACACCAGAGAAAATCCTGTTGTTTCTGCTACTAGATGCTTGACTGGCTGCCCAAACAAACAGGCAAGATAAAGCGACTGGGCATCTCTTCTGAGCTGTGGCCAAGCCTTGACTGAGAAAATGAACCTTCAGACAGAGAACAGAAAAGCCCCAGGATTTGCTCTGCCTTGGCTGTCTTCCCTCCAACTGCTGCTTGCACCCAGAGGAATGAGTTCCCTAGGCTGGGGGTTGGGGAGGGCAGGAACAGGACCAGCTCTGTGATAGGGGTAGATGGGAAGGGACCCCTCATTTTGGAGACTGAAGTGCCAAGCGATCTGCATCTTTCTTGCAGACATTAGAACAGCATCTCTTTGTGAGGAACCCTTTGTCCAGCTTCTGGGACTACAGCTTGGTCACCTGGCCCCCTTCTCTGCTTGTTCACCCACTCCCCTTCTCTGCCTCCCTCTCTGCTCGTGGTCAAATTCCCCAGTGTCTGTGGGAAACTTAAGGAAGATGTGCTCAGGGCCATGCTGTTAACAACTTGGAAATGATCCTTCCTTCCCTCCTTCTGACCATCCCTCACTACTGTCTGCATCCTGCATTCTCATCCCTCCACCTCTTTTCCCATCTCCTTGCTGATCTCCGCCTGATTTCTTCATCCTTCTCCCTGTCTCTCCCTCCTGTTTAATCTCCTCCTTCCTCTGCAGCAGAGCTGTGCCTTTCAAGCAGCCTACTGAAGGGACTTGCCAAAGGAGCCATTAGTTGGAAGCTAAGCCAAGGCCTGTGATGCTGAAAACAAAAGGCGCGGTGGTGAAGAGCGGGGAGGGGAGAGCCCGTCTATACCATGCAGCTCTTCTCCGCTGCCAAGTTCAGTGACCCCCTCGCTATGCATCAATCAGCCACACTGTGACAGCCATTTGTGAAATGAGTTCAAGCAGTCCCATTTGCATTGCTTAACAAAGATAGCAGCTCGCAGAGCTCCAGCTCTGTGATCCCCCCCTCCCGCTTCCTTCAGCCCCAGTATGATAAGTATGAGCATCTGCTGGGGTTTCTGCTCCTCTGGAGCAGGACAGCTTTCACAGGGAGTGAAGAGAGAGGAAGGTGTGTGAGCACGAGAAGGGACCTAGGAGAAATCTAAAGCTGACGGCAGAGGTTGGTGAGCTCCTAGCTATTGCAGGCTGTTGGGAAACTGTTCACGAGGGCATGTAGGAATAGGGCAAGTGGTGATGGTTTTAAACTAGAAAAGAGGAGATTTAGGTTGGATATTAGGAAAAAATCTTCACTCTGAGTATGGTAGATCACTAGAACAGGTTTCCCAGAGAGGTAGTGGACGTCCCATCCCTGGAGATATTAAAGGTCAGGCTTGATGAGGTCTCTGAGGAAGTTGATCTAGTGAAGATGTCCCTTCTCACTGCAGGGGTTTGGACTAGATGACCTTTAAAGGTCACTTCTGACCTAACACATTCTATGATTCTATGAATAAGCTGAGTATGAGCATATTGTCCCAACAAAACCACATTACCTTGTTGACAGGGCAACAGGGGTCTGAGTGTGAGGCTATCTCAACACTTGGTCAATGATAGAAAAGAGGAAAAAGATACAAGTATGGAAAATATGATTGGATTGGACTCCCCTCTCTCTGTGCCAAAGATGTTTAAGGTTAAAATGATGTGTGGATGTGGAGACAAATTCTGCTGGGACAGTTTAGTAAGATCATCTATTGCTCTTGGTCTGTTAGAATTGGCACCTGGCTCCTTCCCCAGCACCATCCAGGCAGATTCCCTGCACAAAACTCTCCCCTAGCAACAAGCCAGCACATGCCCTCAGGTCTGTGTGCCCTTTCTGTGGCATCCATAGTCACAGTGTGCTTTTGCTCAGGCAAAGGTGCCCACAGGATGGCTGGAGTTCTGTGCTGCAGCTGCCTATGTACTGCAGCTGGTAAAACACTGTGATGCTGTGGGTGTAAGTCCATATAAGCAAGTCCTCAAGATTAAGAAAAGGCAGCATTGTATCACACCTCATCTGTTAAGTACTTCAAGATCCTTGACTATAACGTTTGGTGTAAATGCAAAATAACTATTATTTTGAAAAAAATATTCATTTCCTTCTATGATACTCACATGCACCAATGAGTATGTTCCCATTGCCAAGCATTTGTGCACAATCTCAAGAGAGGGGCTTGTCTGATGTGTTTATTCAGTGCAAATGAGTTAAATGCAGGGGAATGAAAGATTCTACTAATTGAATATATTCTTGTAAATTTAATTCCAGCCAAAAGTGCCATCAAAAATGTGCATTATTTTGTTCACCTACATGGTCACCACTGAAATTCAGAAACACACCTCAAATCCTAGTGCGTGGCCAGAGGAAATGATCTTTCCAGCAACCCATGGAAACACTGCATGGAATTAGGATATTTCTACACTCAGAAGGACTACTCGTGCTCTTACGATAGCAGGATCAGTGGCTGCGATTGTGGTGCTGAGATGTGCCCGCCATGAGAGAAGGTACAGTTTCTTAGCTTTTCTTACTTCTTGCCTACCATTTCCTTTGGGACTGATGTCTCTGTGCTTGTTCTCTGCCCAGAGGGGATTTGAAAGTAAGGAGGAAAGGGCCAAGGAAAATCTGTGTCTTCCTATAACTGTGTTTTATGTATATTTTAAGAATGATATCTGAGCACAACTCGGCACCAGTCAGGCATATTTTGCTCAAATTCAAGTTGTTTTATAGGTCTTATGGGGACCTGACAGCAGTGACTGAGCTGTTTGTGAGGACACTATTAAATGATTTGGCTGTGCTGAGTGCAGGAGTTCTTTTTATATCTGAGTGCTAGGAGGGCTTGTTATGTCTCTGGAAGCTCTTCATCCACGCCTTACGCTGCAGTGGGCAATAGATCTGCTGCAAACCCGATGTGATCCCTTTGAGCCCACTGCGTGGCAGTTGAATGAGGCAGTTGGTAGGAGAAGGAAGCTCCTGGCAGCCCTGCTGTTGGAAGGAAAATAAAGGAAAGCAGAGAACATTGTTATGCCATGGCCCTCGTGCTGAGTAGGTTGCACAGCTCCGGCTTCTTCAACTTCAATGGTAGCTAAAAAAGGTTCAGAACAGGGCAGCATCAAGGATGACTAGAGGTGGGGGGTGGTTTGAGTGTGAAAAGTGATGAACTGGGCTTGGATACACCCCACCCCATCCCCCCCCGAACCTGGAAGAGACAGGTGAGGAGTTGGGGGTGAGGATGGTTAGAAGGAACTGGCAGGTGACATTTTCAGAAGAGACTAGAGGAGGTGGCTCTATGGTGGGGCATTGCTGAGCTATGAAATGCCTGGACAACAGGCATCTGGAGCATCCCAAATATGACCAGACAACTCTTTGGAGGTAAAAAATATCCATTGTGAAGGGTTAAACAAAGGAATGCCATGTCTTGAAGCCAGAGGTGGCTGGGAGAATAATCTGTAGAAATCCCAGAGTGTGCTTGTCCTACCTGGTTGAAGCAGGCTCCTGAGTGAGATGGGTCTCTGGTCTTACCTGATACGGCCATTACTGCATTTTCATGTCCATTACTCAAAAAAACCCAACCCCACCCTGTGGCAGTCAGCTCAGCTTTAAGAACACTAAACTTTAGAGAGTTATGTAACTATTAACCACTTTATCTTCATGCCATTAAGTATCATTAGGTCCCTACTAGGGGTTTAGCAAAACCCCGATGAGCCAAGAGGGAGAAATAATTGCAGCCCATATGCCTGAAATCATCCATCCCACTAAGGACTGCAATTCAGCTCATGAGCCGTAATCACATCAATTAACCTTTGTTCCATTTAACATTAGGAAGGCCATAGAATTACAGTTTTCATAATTAACCTCCTAAGGAGGGATGCATCCAAAACAAAGAGAGATCCCTATGTCTCCCAGGCCTGTACAAAGGCAGGGAGAGGTGAGGTTTATTAGACAAAAGGAAAGAGGGATTAATGTGGGAAGGGCTGTTCTGAGCCCACTGGGCTCGGGACCTCCCCGGATGGACGGCAGTGCCACACCAAGGGCCCTGAATCCAATGCCAGGGGAAAGAGGGGCCCCGGATTTGGAATGGGGAAAAAGGGGAGCTCCTGGGACCTAAGTAAGGGTGAATAAAGAAGCTCACTCCCGGGAGACTTGGCTCCCAGTCCCTCTGGGAGCAAGTGCCTAGCTTAATGCCATGGGCTGCTCAGGGGCTGGGCTGGGCTGCCCTGCCAGGGTCTGACAGCAGAGCTGGCCTCAGGGAGGGAAAACCATGGAGCAGACATTTAAAGGAGAAAATGGAGAAGATTCACTGAGCAGCAATGGGAAAATAATTGAGCTAAACTGAAATGTAATTGGAAAATAATCATGGTGAACAGCAGTTTAACACACTTTATTGTGAATCTGAACAGAAGCTGCTTTATGAGTTTGCATTCAGCCCCATCTTTGGGCTTGTGGTGTGCAGTCTGTAGTGTAGACAAAAGGCTTTTTCTGTGGCTTGGGACTGAAGCCAGAAACAGGCTCTGCTCCCTCATCCTCACTGTCACCTCTGTCTCTATATGCAGTGCCACGGCAGAGTGGGAGGAGGAATCGGGTTTCTCCAGCAGTTTGGGGGAAGGATGGTGGTACCTCTCACAGCAGGAGGTGGCAGCTGCTGGTTGGGAAAGATACTGTGAGATTCCACTACCTTACTCCATGTTAGTTGAGAGTATTTTCTGCCTGTGCTTTCTGTGTGTTATTCTGCTCCAAAGCTGCTTATGCAAAGCATTCAATAAATACCCCCTGAAACGTGGAGGAGATGAACAAGGTAATGTGAAGAATAATGAAATGTCCCTCAGCCTCTGGGGAAGCAGTATTGACCAGCCATGGAGAGAGCTCGTAATGAGGCCCACTTTACCCAGAGAGAACCATAATAGCCCTTCCTTCTGCAGCCCCCCCTTACCATCTCTGTAAATTGTGTTTGCTCAAGAAAATGATTTGTGCAGGAAAGGAGCCAGGCAGCAAGCGCAAACTGGGGATGGGGGTGGGGGGTGGGAGTGAAGAGGAAGGTTGGAGGGAGAGTCATGGGCCAGATGTGGCTCCCCAAGGTCAGTCACTGTTGCAGACAAGGTCTTCTCTCTAAAACACCACTTGGGACCATGCTGTCCCAAGATCCCAGGGGCAGGAGACTTTGGGAGGCCAGGAGCCAGAGCTGGAAGCAGGGAGTGGATTCTGTGCTCAGCTAGTGTGACCCTTGTCCCACTCATGCTTTCCCCTTGCCTCATCCACGTCTCTCTGTCCAAACTTCTGCTCCTTGTGCAGAGGGTGTGATTTCTGCACCAGTCCCACTCTGTCCTGACAATGACCCCAGCTGCCGAGCAACGCCCCCTCTTTGTGTCAGGATGCTTGCAGGATGCTTGCAGGATGCCTCTGGATTCAGTCCACTCATGCAGTGATTTCACTGGCCACTCTCCTCTGGCCTCTTTACCCACCAGTGTGTGCTGAGGAGATCCCCTGAGCTGTGGCAGAGAACCTGGCAGAGACTGCTCCTGGGCAAATGATCAGCACCAACAGGAGTGTGTCCCAGATAAACCGCACACTCAGCGACAGGGCTGCAGTTTCCCCCCCACAGTGGCTCATGTTTCCCAGCACATGACCCAGGTTCCCCATCAGCCTCTCTTATTAGGAAGAAATTCTTCACCAAAAGAGCTGTTGGGATGTGGAGCAGGCTGCCCAGGGAGGGTGTTGAGTCTCCATCCCCGGATGTATTTAACAGACAGATAGATGAGGTGCATAGGGATAGGGTTTAGGAGAGGACAGGTACGGTTGGACTCGATGATCTTAATGGTCTTTTCCAACCCTGTGATTCTCTCCCACACCACACTGTCTTTTGGTTCAGCAATCATGGAGATTTCTAGAACATACCAGCTGCTCACCTGGTTTTAACTGCGCTGTTATTCAAACTCTAGAGCTACCCAAATTCCACTGCAGCGTTTCTTTGGGGGAATAAGGGTTTAGTTTTATTATTATTGTTACTGCGTCTTTTATTTCTTCAGTGATGTCCAGAGGAGGAACTGCTTCCTGCCTCTGTGGCTGGTGAGAGCAGGGTACAGGGGAAAGCACCATACAGTGGAGAGCTGAGATAAGGCATGAACGTACTAAGTGTGGCTGGGAGACTCAAGACTTGAGTGTGTGTGGGATCACACCACAGATGGTCTTCTTCCCTGTTAAACTCTGATGTAGTCAAGAATATGGTCAATCCAGACTGGATTTTTCAAAACTCTGTGGTGTCTTCTCCAGCATGGCCTCACCCCAGCTCTTGGGATGAGGTGAATCTCAAGCTGTGGAGAGTCCCATGGTGGCACCCTTGGGGGATGTCCATCTTCCCCCTCCGGGAAGGAGATAAGGGGGTTGGGTTTCACTGTGCCCTAGAGAAATGCTCTGAAAGCTGTCAGTGCAAAGCAAATTGGAAGAGCCCCCCCTACTGTGTTCAATCTGTTGATTAAAGCAGCAGCTGATCTTATTGTGATTCCTAACAGATCAGTGCTGAGTTTTCCAAGGCTGCATCCGAGCCCATTGTTAGCTTGGCTGGCTGCAGTGATCTCAATTTATCCTAGGAGGTTCTGTGGGTTTTGTGTGTTGAGTTTTTTTTTCCCCTTAAGAATTTGAACCTGCTCAGAAAATAAGTTCTTCTTTTTGTGTTCATCAAGTTTTCATGTGGAAGAGCCTGCCAATCTGGCAGAAAAACGTCGGTCATGAGTTACCAAGGGATGCTGAAGCAAATCAAACTAACCCAAACTCCATAAAATCAAAATAAGCTAGGCTAGGGCCAAACCAGACAAAACAGATCTTGTCAGACCAGCCTCAGCCAGACTAAAGCAGACACCTACCTTGAGCAGACCAGATATATTTGAATTAATATTTGAATTAGGGGGAGTAGAAAGGCATTTTCTTTCCTGCTTCCAGTGACTCTGGGAAGAGCCCTGCTCCACTCCCCCTGGGAAGTGGGGTGTCTGCTCAGGTGCAGAACTCCCTAAGGTGAGATCGCTATTGGAGAACACACAACACCACAGAATTTTGGGCACAGGGAGGGGTGGTCCTTTTCTTTCTGTAGTAGAAGCTAAATGAAAGCAGATACTCATCCTTACCCATTATTTGCTGCTTTAGGTATCTCTGGAAACAACATGGGAAGTGGTGCCCATTACTGTCACAGCACTGTCTGCGACTTTTCTGCTATGGTTGATGCCAGATGCTAACCTTGGTTTCCTCCCACCTGGAGGTGACACACAGCCCTGATCTAAATGAAGGGGTCAGGAATCAATGTGCTTATGCCGCATGATCACAGTCAGCAGCACAGATTCATGGCCTTGCTGCTCTCTGCACAACAAGGCATCCAACATCAATCCCAAACAGAAACAGGGAGAGTTAAATGGAGCAGATCTTTAGGGCTGGGTATTTACCAGACTGTTATTATCTACTGAAGTCCCTTATGTTTCCACCCCTCCTGCTCCCCCAAAACCAAACGAAAAACCAACAAGGAAACAAACAAACAAACAAACAAGCAAACCAGCAGAAACAATTTTCTGCAGTTTCAACAGTTAGGATAAAATCTTTGGGTTTATACCATCTCTTCTTCCCCATGCTTCAAGTTGAGCTCATTACTTTTCCCAGCTAATTAGTATGCAGCCTGCAGGTTCCACAGCATCAGCTAAATATAAACCATCCTTTTATTTTTTCCTTTTGTTTGAGGGCTTGTTGACAGAGCTTTTTGTTCTCTTGAAAGGTAGAGGATTAGCCATGTGAAGTTCATTCCTCATGTCTGTCATCAGAGGACAGTGGGTCCCATCCATTAAGCAGGGCACACATCCAAGGCAGCTCGTTGGGCCAGGCTTCAGACAGGACAATGTCACAGCCAGACTCAAGGGAGTGATCTCCTAGGCTCTGACTTGGCCACAGGCTGGTGCTGAGGACAAGAGCTCAGCTCTCCTCAGTCCTGGCTTTTCTTCTCTGCCTCCTGATTGTTACAGAGAAGTTACCTTCCTTCAACGTGCTTTGTGTTCTCCGCACAGCATTTTGGGAGCAATCCTGCTTGTTGGGGGATGGCTAGCAGTACAAGGCCACGATGCTGCAGAGTATCTCTGGCCTGAAGCGAAGTGCTGAGTGAGCGGAACAGCATGTATGTTATCAGGTCAGCGTGACCTTGTGGCTGAACACTAGATGAAAACAGGAGGCTGAACATCTGGGCCTGGACCCTCGGATAGTTTGTAACCAAGCCATAACAGAAAATACTAACCTACGTAATGCCTAACCAATCACTACTTGCAAAACCAAGATGTTATCCAATCCTGTATGATTACGCTTAAGAACAAACCTATATAAATGAACTACTAACTAGCAATAAATCGGAACAGACACGATAACTCTATGAGTAAATGTCTCTGATTCTGGCTCACCGCGACACCTGCTTGGGACGAAGAATAGAGGTCTACAAATAGGAAGTTGTGGAAGGGTTGATAACAGCTATCAACCTTTTGGTTTAACTGGATGCTACCTGTAGCATTCCATGAGATTTCCTGGGAAATTAGCCTCTAGCAGACATGGGGCAATGATCCGTGTCCTCTCCATGTGCTTTCAGGTTTCTACTAACAGAGATGGCCCCTGTATCTGGCTTGTCTACCAGTTTGTAATGCTTTAGGATCAATGACAATCCAGACTGAGGAAGGATGAACATAACCTCTGATGTTAATTTCTCATCATTTGGTTCCCCCTGTGTCCTTTTTATACCCATTAGGAGGACAGGGTGACATTAAGGGAGCCACAGACTGCATTTCAAAGCCTGAGGGATTCCATCATGGCTGAACTGTAGCTGACATTTCACCCACCCTGGGCTTTAATGTGCACCTAAGACCCTCTGGGCATGATACACAACAGTTTTATGGAGCACTGAAACAGAGCATTCTCCAGCTGGGATAATAAAGGAGGGGATTTTTTTTTCCTTTCAATGGCTCCTCTTGGAGCACATTACGAAACCCTTTGTGAGAGGCTTTAAAAAGTGCCTTTAAAATTAATTCAAATGGCATGAGACTTGGCAGAGATTGAAGTGAAAGAAGAATGTGGGGGATGGAGAACCTCCAAACCAAGGGAAATAGTTCCTGGAGCATGAAACAAGCTGTCTGCAGGATTAGATCTCTTTCCTCCTCCCAACCCATCAAACAGGTGGCAAGATTCAGATTTCCCTCCCTGAAGCTGACACACGGTTGGCCAGTTTAATGCCAAGTCATTGGTCTGGCATGGTCTGGTTGGTCCCAGCACACACTTAAAACCACAAACAGCTTGGTGTGGACCCTCAGGGTAACTGGGTGATTTATCTCTGGGGTGATCCCAGCCGAACTTCCCTTTGGGCCTACACCACCTCTGTAGCCCAAGGGTTCCCACTCCACTTGTCAAGGCTTCTACTTATTTCTTTGCTTCCTGTGGGAGGTGGAAGAAACCACTGCCATCTCTTCTAACATCTGTTCTTCTCCTCTCTAGGGCTGTCTCTCTGACTTCTTTTCTACCCAGTTCCACCTATCTCCTGTCGGTGTCCAGCATTACCAATGATTTCAGCATGGAGAAGAAAGTTTAAAAATGGAGAAGACTCCTCTTTCCCAGCTCACACTGTTTTGTAGGAATTTATAAAACCAGAGACCCTGAATCTATCAGTTCAAGACGAAAAACCTTTACCCTGTTGAGCTGATTCCTCTCATTGACTGTGTCCTGCTTGCTGATGTTTCATCCCAGCAAACCCAGAAAGTTGAGCAGTCCACCATGTGTCCCTGTCCCCTGCTGCTGACCCAGGGCTGTGCTGCCCTCAAGTGAGGACAGTGGGAGGGATGAGGGACAAGTCACCTGCTGAGGGGACAGCAGCATGAGACAAGGACTTCTGTCCTGGATGTTTGTCTGACTGGCATCCAGTGCTGTTGGGTGTCCAGAAATCCAAGTGTTAAGATGGGTGGAGTCAGGGCTGATATGGTAGAGGGCTTCTGGTGCCTCCTAGTTCTGCTGGGGAGCCTGCTGAGAGACAAAGGGGGTGCTTTGTGATAAAAGTTTGGAATCAGACTAAAGGACAACTATAAGGAGTAAGGGGATGAAGTTTGAAGATGGGGATGAACACGGGAAATCTGTATGGTAAGGTCTTCCCCACATATTGAAGTCTTGTCCAGAGGGAAGAAAAAATTAGCCTAGAACAAAAGAACAACAGAGCTGGAGCCTGCTTTGGCCTTGAGAAGGAAGGGAGTAAGGGAACAGTGCTTGGCAGTCTCCATGCTCTGCCAGCAAACCCTTCTGGTGCAGTACAAGTTTTGTGTCATCTCCAACCTTTCCAACAGCAGCACAACAGCATATCTGTGGTACTCAGAACAAAAAGAGAAGCTTGAAGCCCTACAGCTTGACTGTTAACCTGACTCCTGTCACCCTTTCCCTAAACCCAGCCTCACTGCCACATCGGACCCACTGGTTTCAAAACCTGCATTCCCCTGTGCTGGCTCAAACGTTGATCCGTATGTTAACCATGCAAGCTAGGGGTTTCAAAGCTGGAAATATGCCTTGGGCTCTTTTAATGTTTCATCTAAAGTGGGTCATTCATTTCTGAGGAGAAGATTAAGGAAAAAAAACAAATACTGCTGCTTTGACCACACTGAACAAAATTCTGACAGATGGGTGGCTGGAAAGTGCAAGCTTATGTGTTGGAGATGGGAATCGATGTTTGTAAAATACCACTAAGCCTAACCAGAGCTGCCTTAGTGAGAAGCCATGTGTCTTTGAAAACTCCCGGGTCCATCTATTTTCTGTAGAGACCGGTTGCAGCTGGACTGCTCTGAGGTGCAGAGCTTGCTCTGCCTTCCTGTGGCTCCTGCAGTCCAGTTTCACAGCACTTTCTGCATCTACAGGGTGATTTTAAAAATTATTATTATTTTGACACTGCTGCCACTCTGTTGTATCATGGTAAATTTTCCAGTCCACAAAGCATTTTACTGCTAAAAGGTCTGTCCCCACCTCACTGTGCTCAGGGGGAGTGTCCCCTGGGAGTGAGGATGGGTGAGGTAAGGCAGGAGATGGCTCCTTCAAGAGCTGTCCTGGCTGCTTCCTATGGCAAATGCTGGGAAGGAGTAAATCAGGGGAATGCAGAAAGCAGAAGGATGATCTCACACTGCTCACCCCAAGGGACTGGCTTGCTTTCTTCCTTCCTCTGTCACTGTCTTTGCTGTCAGGGAGAGGTTGCATAAGGTAAGATGTTCATTGGGAGAAACTCGTTCCTCCTTTTCTGAGTAATGAGCCTGATTTGAGCTGTCCATTATAACCAGATGGACTCATGCTTCAAACACATGAAATCCCATGTAAACCCTGAAAAATCAAACTTTAAGATCTTTTCAAACCTAGCATCCCAAATTAATGATAATTTTGAATGAATTTGGCTTTGTTTCTGTCCCTCAGTTCATCAGGTATGAAGATAATAAACCCACCTGTTTTAGAAGGGAGGGCACTGATAAATAATTCATTAATATCTGTGGCATTAAAACACTATCATGAGCAGGACTATAGAAAAGGTCTGAGGAAAGACTTTGTGCCCCACTGGGGGCTGTGACTGAGACAGATCCAGAGAGGCTGAGCCAAAACTGGAGGGACTGGAGCAGCGGGAGGCAATGTGAGTAGAGCAAAAAGGCTCCCTGTCTGGAAACCTTCTCCCTGTTTGCTCTGAGGAGATAAGGCATGAGGGTACTCATCTTCGGATACTTGGTGATAGGAGTGGAAGGATGCTGAAGAACAACCCTGCCTGGGTACCCAGGAATGGACCAGGTCATTATGCTCCATCACAGCATCCTGTCCTGTAAGTCCCTCCTAGAAAGGAGCATGGGGCTCAAGGACAGAGACAAATAGCTTTCCTGGAGGGAATGCAGTATTAAAAAAAAAAAAAAAAAAGAAACTCCACCACGCCCTGTTTCTGCTCTGTTTGCTGAGCTGCAAGGCAGGACAACATCAGGTAACTCACCTGTCGCCATGCTGCTGGCTTCCATCCCCCTGCTCCTTGTTCCCTGCACACCCAGGCGTTAGACTGAGAGCACCCCACTTGTGCTATCAGCCCAAATACCAGGAAGAGCTGTTAGATATGAAGTAGCATGGGGTCGTTAAGCACTTTTGAGAAATCTCAGGGTATGAAAACCTGCTGAACTGCTCATCAGTGGGTTATCAGCCAAACAGTAGTTTCCATTGACAGAGTGGGTTATACCCTTGTGCACACAGTGCGAGGCAAAACCATGCCCAGAGCCCTGCTCCTCAGGTGGGCTCCCTCTCTCTGTTTCTGATCCCCACCCCCACTCTCACTGATAGTTTCATTTAAAATACTGATGCTGCAAATGGTCAGGAGTTTTCTGAGAAGTGTCTGGCATATGCAAGAAAAGAACAAGGTGGTTCAGTTGCGGTCAGGTGCTTCTCCAGCTGCTGGGCAATTCTAAGAATCTGACATACTTCTTTGCATGGCACAGTGGTAATATGACATTCCTCCATCCTACAGTAGTCCATTACTCATCAAAGAAATCAAATTGCTGGGAGTAATCCACCTGGACCCGAGTGTCTGAAACCAGGTGACTGATTTCTTCTATGATAGAGCACCAGAAACATCAGGGTATGGATCTGCAAGTGTCTCTTGGTTGTGTTAACTCTTGGTGGCCAGCCTAGGTCAGGTCAAAGCAGTGAGCTACTACTTTGCACCAGGTCAGAAGTTACCTGCTCGGGAGATTAGTGTCTTTTGCAAAGGACTGGAGAGTTTGAGATAAAAATTGCTCAAGAAAGTGCCACAGCAATGGGATTTTCCACCAGAAAGCTCCAATTTATTGAAACCCACAGTGTGTAGCAGTAAGAACTTACTTCAGTGAACGGGAAAAAAATATTAGCACAAGAGTATACATTTGTGGAGAAACAAAAGTTCCCAGACTGTCAAAAGCATGATGAAATACTTGGGGCTTTCAGTTTGCAGCAGCTTTCCATTCTTGAAATGTTAGTTAATTCATACATAGAGGAAAAAAAAAAAAAAGCCATGGAAGCTCTAAAGGTTGAAGAGACTGTATGAATAAAGGCCCTTGGGGCTGTTGGAGATACAGGCTCCCTGAACAAGAGCCAAGCTGTCTGGATATCTCCCATCTCCTCAGAGAAGCATTGGGGCGAGCTTTGAACCCTGGACTGTCAGCCAGCTGCTGGCCAAAGGCTTCTCCTGGGCACCCTTTCCATTTGGCAGGAAAAGACACGTTACCACTGGGCAAAGGGAAAAACATCCTGATTCCTACCTGCTGTTTTCCCCTCCTGAGTCACAGCCGGGTCCATCCCTCTCCCTCTCAGGCTGAGGGGAGGAGAGAGAGGAAGACGTGCCAGCGGGGAGGGCTGGGCGATAGCAGCCTGTTTGTAACCCTTGATAAATGCCACGGTGCAGTCAGCGTGAAATGAAGAAATATTGCTTCTGGTAAATATTTATTTTATATCAGAAATTAGCATACCAAATATAATTAAAAACTTTATGTGCACACCCCCCCCAAGTCTGTCATATGACATCTTAGAATAACTAGTCATAAAAAATGTGGCCTAATTAGCAAACACCCCAGCTTACTGTTGCTGTTTGATAATTACCCTACAATGAGCTTCTGAAATTAGGATTTCATTCCTGCTCTCTGCCCTCCTCCAGCCGAAGCCAGCACTGGCTGGTTTTCATGCTCAACCACTTTTATTTTACCTTGGTGAATTCCCATGTGCAGGAGCCAGCCTTGAAATCCCTCGCTTTGCTGAGCTGGGGATCTGTGAGTGACACCTGTCAGCAGAGTAACCTCCATCACACGGGGAGGTTTTTAGGAGGCAGGCACTGGGGTTTCACCTGTATTCCTCATCTCCTTGTCCAGGAACCTGGGAGCTTGGCTGAGGCGAGAAGAGTGAGGGGACAGGGGGGCTGGGCTGGGGAAAGCAGTAGGGAGGCACAGGTAGGAGCAATTACAAAAGTCTCAAGACAAACATGAGAGTGATTAATCCCAATCTGGCATGTGGCTGCTTAATTGCTTGTCCCAGGGCTGCTCAGGGAGTGCTGGCATGCAGTGAGCCTGCTGCCTCTGTACACTAGGGTGTGTGTGAGATAAAAACTGTTTTTAAAGAGGACTTACAAGCCTAAAATCCATCAGAAATGATCCATCAGTGGCAAGGAAAAAAAAAGAAAAGAAAAAGAAGCAGATGGTACCTCATGAAAGCTGTTCTCTGCTTGTTGCTAGAGCAAACCCAAAGCTGCCATCCCCAGCACTGCAGTGGCTCTTAGTGAGCCAGGGAAAAGGGTCCACTGGCTGTCAGGAGCCTGAGGTTGGGGGACACAAGAGGCTCATTTTCTCCTCCTGAGTTTTCAGACTATTACCTTGCAGTCCCTGCTGCTCGTGCTCGTGTGCTCTGTCTCACCCTGGTCCCCTCCTTGCGGCTTCATCCCCCCTCCAAGTATCCTTAGGCTCCCAGGGGCAGGGTGGATGGAGGGGAGTCCCTGGGGCAGATCCCGCCTGCCTCAGGCATCTTCAGTCCATCTGTCTCTGCCAGAACGAGCCCCTTGCTCCCCCTCTCCCTAGGGGAGAGCACAAGGTGCTTTTAGGGCCTGAATCATCTAACTTATTTTAGACACTGACTTTAGTATGAGACAAATTACGTCATGGAAGAGTCTGTTTTCTTCACTGACTAAGCAGAGACCCCAGGGTGACTTGCTCAGGTTAAAAAAACAGCGGTGAAATGAATCCCATTCGGAGATCTTGTTTTCCCACAAATAGAGGCTAACCAAGACAAAGTGGAGGAGAGGGGCAGCTAGTATTAAAGAACAACGGAATTAACTAAAATGGGAAGCATTTCCCAAGAGGCTTTTCAAAAGAGGCTTCTCATCAGCACACAAGAGAGGCATTGGCTTTGTCTGGCTTTGTCTGGGATGCTTTAGCAAGAGGAATGAGGGCATGAAGAACCAAGACTTTGGAGAGAGCAGCAGCTGAAAGGGGTCATGCTAGAGCTGAGTTCCCTAGAAATTCAGAAGAGATGTCAAGGGGCATCCATTGGCACACTGGTGGTTTTGATAGCTTGTTTGGGAGGGGAGGCGTAAGGGAACCAGGGGCTTTGGGGAGTAACCTTGTGTAGGAAGGCTCTAGCTGCATCCAATGCCTCTGAGGGCAGAAGAAAAACTTTATCCTACTCATCCCTTCCATCCCACTTGGGACCAGAGACCTCAGATCCCAGCACAGATTGCTTGCTGGTGTTATGCTTCGGGTACAGAGACTGGAACGCTGGGAGAGCAGCTCAGTGGGAGCTGGAAAGAGCATCACTGATGATTTTGCTGGGTCTTCAAATGAGGAGGGGCTCTGAGCAGCTACTCTGCTGTGAGGGCTGTGACCCTCATTGTTGCCTGCCAGTGACGAGTCTTGTTTTCTGTAAAGTTTGAAACTGGGTTCAGTGTCCCCAGAGACAGTTTCTCAGCCAGACCTCGTCCTGCCTGGGGCTCTCTGGGACAGTTGCATGTTTCCAACCCTGGGATTTGCTCTGAGGCTGGGCTCTGAAGGGCTGTAGGTGCCATGAGGAACATGAAAAGCACCATGTTGCTGGTGGGCTGAGATGTGCTGGCAGTCAGTAGGGTGGAGGGCAGGAAGAGAAGGGAAGGGACCTTACTGGCTCAGAAAAGCCTTCCCAAGATTCTGCAGTAGCCTCTCTCCTGGTACTGGTTGTGCTCCCAATCTTCTGGAGACCTCCTCCTCTTCTCTGAGAGGGCAGAGACAGATGACATTGCAAACGCAGCATCCCCAGGCACTGGTTTCCTAATTGTTGTGCATGGCAGGGTCCTCTTGGGGATCTAGCAAGGAGGGCTATTGAAGATAAAGAAGGCTGGTGTTTCATTTAAGTCATTAGAGAGCTCCGCAGGGAGCTGGAGGAGAGACAAAGTGAGAGGGATGGAGCAGGGAGAGGGAGAAGCAGCAGGAGAGCAGCGGGGTGAGGAGGCAGGGAAGAAGGTAAGAAGGGTGTGGGTGACACAGGACAGAAATATCACAGAATCACAGAATATTAGGAGCTGTGAGAGACCTCGAGAGATCTCTAAGTCCAACTCCCCTGCCCGAGCAGGATATGGTGAAATATAGTGAAAGCATCTGGAAGGAAGAAAAAGAGAAAGGGAGAGGAGACAGAAAGGAGTGTGGGTGAGGCAGGTGGGAGGAGAGGGGTGATGGAGGAGCCAGGTGATGTATCCATGTCAGAGGATGTGAAAAGAAGACCTGTCATTTACTAAAGGCACTGCAAACCTCTTCCCTGGGGTGTGATGTGCTGGAGCCCTGTGGCCTCCTGCTTCTTCCATCCCTCTTCCACCCCTCTTCCCTCCTGTCACGCTGATTTTGAGTCGTTCTTCTCCCCCCAGTTTTCCCCTCTGCAGCCATCTCCCTCCTCTGGCTCAGGCAGGTAGTTTTTTTAATCTGGGAGATTTTTATTTGAATTTCTGACAGCAGTGGGACAAGCACTTAGTCTCCTGCTGCCCCTCCCCGNTTCCTTCCTTCCTTCCTTCCTTCTCTGTCTCTCTCTCTCTCCCTGCTTTCTGGACTCCCGAGCCCTTCCTTAGCTCCCAATTCTCCCTCCCTGTTTGCAGGGCAGGGTGAGGAGCCGACCAGCATTGGGGTGAGCTCAGCATTGCAGGCTCTACTCTCAGGAACTTCTAATTGGAAATGGTTGGCTTGTTTCCTTTGGAAATATTTTCTGGTTAAAAAAACCCAATCCATTTCTATACCTTTTTTTTTTTTTTTTTTTTTTTTGGGTAGCAGATTGTTGTTTCTGTCAAACATTATGTTTTGTAGATGGAAGAAAATAACAAATATGTACAACAAATATGTACTCTCTTTTCTTCCCCTTTTTCCGCATGGGGGAAAAGAGAGAAAGCTCAACAAAAATGACATGACTGAAAAGTAAAATATTTTCATGCGTTATTTTGAAGAAAGTGGGTTTTTTTGTTGTGCTTGAAAAGTTAAAAAAAAAGACAGAAGGGAAATTTGGATGAATTCAGCTGGCTTTTTTTGAATAGATACAGTGGGAAACATCCTCACTATTTCACTGCTGTCTAGCAGAGGGGGAAACAGAGGCACAGAGAGCTTCATGGGCCGGCTCAGAGGCAAGCTGTGGGTCTGTGGGGTGGCGAGGTGTTGATCCCAGCTTGCAGGTCTTCCCTGCTGGCCATGAATTCCACCCGTCACAGCATCTCATCTGCAATGCCTAGGGGGCAGAGTGGAACATAATTCTGCTTCCTTTGAGGGTGAGTGAGTGAGTGAGTGGGGGGCTGGGTTAACCTTGACAGTCAGGGCTAGTCACCCCATGACAATTACCTCCTTCCAGTCTAAATTACACCAGAGGGTGTATTCACCCCTCACTCTTTGTGGCTGTGTTCCACCCAGCTGCAGGCATGCCAGGTAGGAGCTGGGTACCAAGGGCATTTCTGGAAATGAGGAGGTCAGGGAGGAATGGTGACGGGAAGATTTAATTGCTGGAGCTCAGGATGTTTTCCAGAGCTTGCAATACAGTCTTTCTCAAACACGGGATGCATCAAACTTAATTGCTCTCCAGGATGGCCTGCTCCTTAATTAGAAAGTGTTTTAAAGCCCCATGTCAACTCCCTGCTGATAAAACTGAGTTGCAGTGTGAAATGAGAACCAGCTGCCCTGGCATCTACTGCAGGAGAGCAGTGTCCCTGGTCCTCTGCCTCCAGAGAAACCCCACAGGGTCACGGCATTGTCGGCCACCCCACCTTCCCTCAGCCCATTTCCAAAGAGGTCCCACAGGATGTCCATGCTTCCCCAGGGATGAATTTCTATCCACCCCCTGGATAGAAACCCCAGTTCAGTGAGGGGTTGTCTGAGCTTCAGTCTTGAGGCGGCACAACATGAGAGCAGGAAGGGGCAAGCAGAGGAGATGGTCCCTGGCTTTCCCTGGCATGGAGATGCCGCTGCATCAGCCCTCCTGTCTGAGCTGGACCAGGCTGTAGCACATCTATGGGCGAGAGAGGAATCAAATAGTCTTCCCTGCAGCCTGCTGCCTCTGATTGTGTCCCCCTCTTCTGCCTTTCCCTGCTCCCCCGTCGTCATTTCCCACTTGGCTGGCTCCGCAAACATCTTAATTTCATGCCTGCTTGTCAGGGCTGCTTTGTGAAACATCTGAATGACATTAGCACAGTTTAAGAGTGTGACAGACTGAGGAGCAGCAGCCTCCTGTGATCGCCTATTCCAGATGGTTAAGTGACAAATCTCACTTCTGATATCTTAACTAGAGAGGTGCGGGAAGAAAACATCCCTGTGGAACACCAACACCCCCTCCCCACTCTGAGCCTTTGCTGGGGCCGGGCAGCGGTTAATCCAGACAGAAGGAGACATGCAGCAGATGCCATGATCTTCAGGGACCCTGGAAAGCTTTTCCCCTCCCTCCCTTTTCCCCTCTGACTTGTTGCTGTCTCATTCAATTACATGCACAGCCATGAACAGCTCAGGCAGACCCTGTGCTTGTTCCCGCAAGGCTCTTTTGCCCAGCGACTCTACTCACGAGGGTGATACTCTATCACATTCCCTTCAAACTGCATCCACACTGGTGATTGAAACACAAGAACTGCTGAGGGACAGTTTAGAGTCAAAACTTAATGTGTGTGTAAGGAGAGCACAGTCCAGGCTGGTGAAGCCCNNNGGTGAAGCCCCTTGCTTCACCAGCCTGGACTGTGCTGAAATGAAAGCAGCTTTGACACTGCAAGCTGCTTGCATTTCAGCTGCCTTGCTGAGTGCAGCTTTGCTTTCCAGTGCAGTCCCTCCCAGGCTGTAACTAGTTCCTGGACCCCTCTTTGCATCAGTGTGGTGCTTCTGGGAGTGATGGAAGGGCATTACAGGGCTAGTGCTGACGGCTTCAAACTTTGCTAGCAAGTAAAGCTGGAAGTTTCTGGGTCAGCATAGGGAATTGTGTGTGTGTGTTTCATGTGGTTTTAAAGGTTGCTATTCTACCTCTTGAAATGCAGCTGAGCTCAGCTGGGAGCACAGCAGCTGACTGGGAGGACAGGACAGGACAGGACAGGAGGTGGTAGGGCAGGAAATATTGCAAAACTGAGGAGGGGTGCTTGGGGATCACCTACAGTATAGTGTTGTTACAACAGTGTTAGTGAATAACCTGTATAAAATGCTTCCTTCTGTCCATGCAATTTAATGTGAGTTTCCCATCCTGGCTCGGGATCTGGATCCTGAGACGATGGTGCCCTTTCTCATGCTGTAGCAGCAAATGTGTTCTGGGTCTGCAGGCCACAGAAAATGCAACCTGCCATGTAAATATTGAGAGGCTATGTCCTTCTGTGCTTCCACTGTGGTCCCACTGCTACAGTTACAACCATGTGAGTGTTTTCTTGGCAATACCCTTGCCACCCCACACCCTCCCCTACTCCCAGCATCTATTCCCAAGCTCAGACACCCCAGGGCAGAGGCTCACAGAACCTTTGCTGCCAGCTCACCCAGCTTGCTTGTGTCAGTGACCTAGACAGGGAGTTGAGCAGCTTTGCTAGCCTCCAAACAGGGAAAATCGTCCATCCTTCCTGCCCCAATGTGGCTCCCCAGCCCTGAAGCGAGGGCTCCCTGCCTCTCGGAGGGAGCGGCTGGAGTCATTGGTGATAGGTCTGGGAGGTGGGCATGAAAGGCGGCAGCTCATCAGGAAGTAACCAGGCAGTCTGGGGAGAGGAAGTAAATCTGGCTTTTACTGATCTTAAATAAAAAAGCAGCAGCCTGGTAGTTAGATAATTGCTTTTGTAAAACGCTTGGATTTGAGTGTAATGGTTGAAGGTTTCCTGGTGATTCCACATGAATAAATCTGGAGTCTGCACAGGTACCACTTCCCTCACATTTGCTCACAGCAGCGGGTGACTCACCATTGCAACCAATGCTCCGGCCTGTGCTTGCGCTCGGATACTGCAGTCCGGAGGCAAGTCTGGCTTGCAGACTCCCCAGAAACTCTCGCAGGACACTTCCATCGGCACCCTGGTCCCTGCCTGCCTTCCCCCTCTTATGCTGTTATGTGCTCCAGCACAACAGTTACCGCACAAATATCCTTCGAGCCTCTTTGAAACAGAAATCCATGGGCAATAGTTCATGCTGTTGAAACCCTGTCTTCTGCCCTCATGCACATGAGGGCAGAAATAGGGTTGGATCCTTCTAAGATTATTCTGGATGGCTGAAATGATTCCCGAGCTGGTCCCAGAAGAATGCTAGGCAGAAGAACGAGTGCAAGTTCTCCAACCTTGCCAGTGGAGAAATGTTTCAAGTTACAGCTTCAAGTGCAGTTTCAAAGCAGAAAGGAGGTGTTCAAGGGTCCAAGGAAAGTGACCTGGCCTGATTTAGTTCCTCTGAGACGCTCTGGGTGTGAGGAATCCCCTTACCCAGCCTCCACTGCCACATGGTGTTGCCCATCCCTTCCACTCACTGCCTGGCTTCCCAGGGATCCTGGGGGAAAGTGACATGCAGAGCAAAGTGGAACCAGCGGGACTGGAGAAGACAGCAGCAAAGTCCCCAGCCACGAGTAAACTGTGCATTTCTCAGCGCTTTTAATCTACTTATTATGGTAATGGGCTGATAACTGATTGTGTAGTTAAAATGGAATTTGACACCAGGGCTGCAGTTTCTCTGACTTCAGAGAGATGCTGCAGTAAACAACCTGGTAAAGAGCTATAAGAGCTGATGTTCTGCTTCAAACCTGTGCTAATGGGAATCTGGAGAAGTGCAAGGGAATAAAGGGAAGTTGAATTTATGTGGATAGATGCATCAAATAGCCCTGCATTAAAAAACCCAAAACAAAACAAAACAAAAACCAACCACATTTAATGGTCTAGAAAGGGGACAGTATGAGAGGTCACCCTGTGGGTGGAGATGAAAAGGCGTGGAAGATGCAGGTTTTGTGCAAATAAAAGTCTTTGGGCCCCCTGGCTGCAGTGTACAGCATCTGCACAATCCTGCCTCAGCAGGCACTGGCCCAGCTGACGTTGATGGTGTTGTCATCGTCTTACCCCTGCACATCTCCTTCTGGTGATGTGGTTGCACTCTGCTTGGCCCAGCTGATCAGCCAGTGTTTTAACTGCACTTCGACCTTTTCCTTCTGGTGTTTTATTAATTCCTAGCTGCTGGGTTTGTGTTGCCTGCTGAATTGCCTGCTATGAAGTCTGGAGTGGCACAACATGTTGGTTGAGTGTTTGCCCTTCATGAATTTCCTTTGAATTATCCAAATGTCTGGGAACTTAGATGTATTGCTTCACCTGATCTGACAGCTTTGCTCCTACCCTATCCTGTCATGTTGTGTCCCAGTCTCTCCAGGCCCTGGCCCATCCCATCCCATCCCATCCCATCCCATCTACCCTCTGGCCAGTGTTTTGGCATCAACCTTTATCTCTACCAAGGAGGAAAGGGATCTCTATCATGATCCTAGCAGTTGAGTTGAAGCGGATAAGAAGCACGAAGGTGACAGGGCTATGAAACTATCTTCTTCATCATCCCTATAAGTACATAAGTATACACACTATAGAAGAAGAAGGGGAAGAATCTATCTCTGCTCACCCTTCACATATAGGTGACAACAGAGGAGGCAAATTGCCAACTCCTCTGAAATGCTGACCTCCCAGGACTTTTCTGGGATCCTGAAATCTGATGAATTGCAGGTTAATGGCGTGATAGCTGTAGGGAAAATCCTTGTGCTGTCCAGCTGGGTTTACCCTAGTGAAGATCCCTGTTCATGTTCTACTACCCACTGAGACTACTTCATTCCCCCTTTGAAAAACAGAAAGAAAAAGTTCATTGTTGTGAGGCTTTGCTATTTTTTTTTAATTTAATCTCTTGATCAAGTGCATTTGTGGAGTGGAAAAAAGACCCGTTGAATTTCAAGGTCTTGGGCTGCATCTATTTCCTCCATTAAGCAGATAGACATGGGGAAATGAGGGAAAACATATTGACTGATTTTACCAAGGTCCATTATAGGTCATGTGAATATTGAAATATGAATCTGGCTTTGACATTAGGCGGAGAGGAAGCTGGACTCCCGTGGGGTGCTATAGTGAGAAGACACAGGCTTGGTTTGTTGGTGGGCTCAGCAAGCGGGGGATGAGCAGTGTCTCCAGATGTCACATTTGAAGCTGTGTTCAGATGGTGCAGATAGTTCTCCAGCACTCACAACCGGCCTACCAGCCCATCCTCCTCCTCCTGAAGACCACAGGTGGTGTCGGAAGTGTCTGTGAAGCCTCAGACACGAAAACATGAGCACACAGGGATGGGGTTACCCTCGCTCCCCAGGCACCCCTCACCTATGTGCCAGGACTGGGAACGAGATTACTACATACAGCTCCTTTGCAGGAGAAGCTCAAGGACTGCACTCAGCCTGTCCCTGAGTACTGGATGACTCAGGTGCTTGATGAAAAAGCAGTGTTTATAGAATAATCCACTGGAACCTAAAGCCTGAAAGGTGCTTTTTAGGGCAAATACCAGCTGCCTGGTACAATTAGCTGGGAATGCTGTGCCCCCACAAGGTTTGTGGGCTAACGGGTGCCTCACACCCACCTTTACCCTCAGCATGTGGAGAGAAAGGAGAATTCACTGTTCAAATAAGAGCAAGTTCAGCTCCTCCAGGCAAAGCAATGCTGCAGATCAGGCTGTGAGGATGAGCACAGCATGTGCCAAGCAGTGGAACTCCTTGCCACAGAAATTATCCTGGTAATGATCAGAATAATTTAACAAAGATTAAGGACACATGTAGCTAGGCTAACGAGTATGTGTATAGTGCAGCCTTGTGATCCATGGCATAAGGAGGAGTTTCTTTTCTAGCTGTTGGTCTGGGGGGCTTTCCCAGCTTCTTTTTTTCCAGCCTGCTAAAAAATGCATCTTTGCCCTGGGCATGTTTGTGCTTGCACCCACTTCTTTAGCAGGGGATTAGATAGAGGTGACAAATGTTTTTATCTCTGGGGTGCTGGTTGGCTGATGTGTCCTGAGTCAGAGGAGTGGGTTCATGTAAATGTAGCTAACAGGAGCCTTTGCACTTCTCTTTTCTTCCCAGAGATGTCAGTAAATCCAACACCACCATCTTACAGTTCAAGCCCCTTAGGCAGCCCGGCTCTTGGGAGAATTTGTGACCTTCAGTCCTGAGAGTCAAGAGCATGCCCTGCTCTCCTGCTGGGAGACTCTCCATGTCCTTTTCCATCTGCATCCCAGTTCCCTCATCCCAAACTTTGCATTTGTCAGACACTGCCAATCAACTCGGGACAACCAGATGCTGTTTGCTGCCCGCTCGGCTGCCTCTTTCATATCCCTGACACTGTGGTTGCACACCAGATACAGGCAGTGTTCCCTGGTGTGAGCTGGACTCTTGTCTTTTTCTTCCCCTCCACTGTGCATCATTTGTGCCCTTGTCACCTTGCTGGAGCCAAACTGCCTTCTCTCCATGCCTTCTTCCTGACCTCTCATCAGATGCTACTTCCAGAGATTGCATTGGTCTCCCTCCCTTGACACGGTCCCAGGAGCACCCATTAGCTTTAGACTCCCCCTTCTTGCTAGTCACAGATGACCCCACTCCTTTTGAGCTTAGCCTCTAATTTTAGCATCACTTTTTCTTACAGCTGCTCTTCCCTTAAGGTCAGATGAGTCCTTGCCCTGTCAAAGACCTTATTCTCTTGGCAGCAAGTAGATATTTTGCCGTCATACAAGGCATATGCTGCTTTCTCAGAACAAAACAACTTTTATTAGGCAATGGGGCTGCAATGATCCAGGGTCAAGACTAGGCTGGCATGGAAGAGCTCACACGCACATCTGTGCTGTGAGCACATACCTGCAGGTCAGTCCAGCGATGGCAGAGGTCCAGCTCCAGCCCTGCACTGGGCCTGCCTTTGCTGGCTGGCACTGTGCTACAGCAGTATCCTCTTTTTCTCTTCCCAGTTTCCAAGGTGTAGGAAATCCCTGCAGGGGCCTGTGATATATATACAACCTGGGGATGGCCCTAAGCTTGATCCTTACCCAAAGGTTATGATGCCTTACCCAAAGGTTATCGCTCTAGTTTTGTGTCTTAGTGTTGGGAGAGCAGAGGAGAATAGAGCCCTCTCCTAGCTTCTCTGGGAGAAAGAAGTGCTTCCCTAAAGAGGAATTCCCTAGGTCACTCCACATCTCCTTGGGTCTGGCTTTTCACAGAAATTGCCTCTGTTGTCTTGGAGTTGACTGACACCCTCTGTGAAGTGAGCTGCCTTTTGGTAGCGCTGCACTGATGGTATGACAGGGCTGTGCATTGAGGTTCTTGGGGAAGAAAGGCAGCCTATGAATTATTTAAGCACCTCTGTTTCTGATTACCTTCTGACTAACGTTCATTGCACTAACCCCTGAGACGCTGCACATTAAAACTGCCAGAGAAAATATAATGGGTTGAATTGCTTTCTAGGTAGCAAGGTACACACAGAGCTTTTGTGGACTTGTGTGTGTTTGTTTTGCTTTTAGTTTTCAATAGGCGCACTGGAAGGGAGCTTGGAAAGCCTGCTTAGGGATTGGGAATCCACGGTGGGCCTCAATCGTTTTTCAAGGGCAACAGGGAGCAATGGGGAGTGCATTCCACAGCAGACAAGATAATTAGAAAGAAATCTTCTTTGTGGTGTTACAGCAAGGTTTTAAAAGCCTTAAGACCATGCACTGAAGCAGAGAGTAGATATGGCCTTGAGATAGATTGTGGAAGGAAAAGTGCATGAGCAACATCAGCAAATTTCACATAATGTTAAAAACCCCTAAAAAAACAGTCTTGGAGTAGCTCAGAAGCCAGAGATTGGTGTTAGGACAAGTTAAGAAATACTCGATGTGGCCTGACCTCTTTATGGTCTATTTCTGGAATTAAAAAACTCTTTCCTGATGGAGTGGAGATAGCACTATCCCAGCTACCTATCTCTTACCAGAGAGTGCAAGTCTTACGTGGGATCTCATCTACAACTCCTCTTAGATTGAAAAGTCAAGCCCAGAATCTGACAATGTGGAGATTTAACTAACAGTCTCATGTAGCATCCAGATACTCAACATTAAAGTTCCCCAAATGATTCCTCTATCTGTTAGAAGCCCCCCTTACCAGGGGGGTCTTTGGGTCCTTAGGGACCACAGATATCTTTTTGTCTGCTTCCCTTCTTGCTGCAGGTCAAATGAGTTGAAAACTCTCAGCTTGTGTTTCTTTATTCACATGCACCGACTGTTAGCTACATGTCCCTCTGGATACCTGTGTGCTGGCTTATTAATCAGCTGAGTTATATTTGCTAAATAAGGCTATGGTTCTTGATCACAAAACCCAAGCAGTGACAATGAAGGAAACTTCATTATTTGTCGTATTATTCCACAGTATCAAAGCCAGCTGCACCATGTTGCCAGTGGTGTGAGTTTCCTGCAGACTTTTACATCAGCTGAGCTCCCGTCAGGTAAGACAGCTAGATCAAAAGCCACTCAGAACTAAAGTTTGGGGGACAGAAGGAGCACCAGAATATCCCCTGTTGGGGGACCCTAAAGCAACTCCTGCCGCCTCCTTCCGGATTTGAATCTGGTTCTCAGACTTCTCTTGTCTGCTCACAGGTCTTTGGGTTCCTTCCCTCTGTTCAAGGAACAGTCTTGTGTTTGTCGGGATTGTCTCAGACCCCACTTGGCATCAGGAAAAAGATCAAGAAGGAAAGATATATATATATAAAGTTAAAGCCAAGGATTAAGGTCTTGATAACAGAATGTTATGCATGCTACGTGTTTTCAGAGGGCACTTGATCTGCTCTCTGTTTCTGGAATAGATGAGATTTCTCTTGTCCTTAAAATGGCTCTTCTATGCTAGAAGGAGCCTGGGGTGATTATTTTACATGGAGGCATTTGCACAGTAGACATCTAAAAGGTGAGCAGGAGGGAGCAGGTCTTGCCCTTGGTTACAGAAGCAAATCACAAAAATGAGACCTGTCACCCAACTCTTCTCTTTGCTCCCTCATAAAATTTTACGAGTAGAGGAGTATCTTGGCTGCAGGGAACAAAGCTCTGTTTTCCAGAACAGACGTAACCAGTGAGTTTCTGGTCCCCATTCAGACATGGGAGCTTCCAGCTTCTAGTGGAAGCAGGGGCAGCCTCGAATTATGTCCCAGAGCTCCTCAATGGCTCAATTCATCTGAGGAATCTCACTGTGCAGTAGCTGTGCCTGTCTGATTGGTGCAGAAGTGAAAGCCAAGAGAACATCTGACGCACAGCTGGTTTTCCTGCCATGGGCACAGAGGGTTCTGGAGCACAGGCTCTCCCTTCCTTGCTACCCTTGCTGCTAAGGAAGTTAGCTGAATCACAGCTCTGAATTTATGTGGGTGGCTGTTGCTGATCCTACCTCATGAAGGCATCTCCTCCCTTCATGGCGAGAGCTGGGCTTCCTGGGGGTTTACAGAGACTGTCTAATTCACTAATAGACTAATGTGATAGATGTGAGTCCTACATTAGCTTTGGTTGGTTAACTAGGAGTTTTGACCATTTTAAGTATCCAGAAGGTTTTCCCACAGTCTAGACTTCACCAGATCTCCTAAAAATAGCAGGATTTTGCCTAGTCAGTGTCCACATGGGAACCCAAACAGGAGTGGCTTTTTGCATCACTAGCGTGGTCTGACATGAAGGGAACCTTTGCTGCAGGATGAGCATCCTTGTAGCTGAATCCTGAAATGCAGACCTCAGACATGAATTGACATGCTTTTGTCACCAAATCACAAAGCTTGTTACACTTTTTTGTGCACCAAGCTTCCCACTGGGGTGGAAATTTGTCATTCCTTGCCTGATTTCTGCAATTGCCACCTCATAGTCCACCCCAGGGGCAGCTGGTTACCCGTGGGAACCCCCTTGAAGTAGAAGGTGCCACAAAAGTGCTTTCATGGTGGCATGAGGGAGGCTGCTGCTGGGGACCAGTTGCTCTACCTCTCTTCCATATGTCTGTTTCTGTATGCAGCCGGAGTGCAAATGCATTTTATCAAATAAAAATGTCTTTAATTGGATGAAACTCCAAAAGCTGGTTGGACTCCAAAAGCACGTCAGCTCCAGGCACTGCTTTCCTTCTCTCTTTGGACTTTTAGCTTCTTAAGTCCAACCATCTCTCAGATATTATCTCTTATGCATTTTTAATTGGCGGGGATCACAGAATTAAAACACTTCTGTGCTGAGTTCAAGGAACAGCGTAGTCTCAGACTGTTGCCAGCAGGATGTATGGGCGAGGCCATCCTGCTTCAGGAGAAAGAGAGTTTAGCTACATGGATGTCACCACTGCACTATGCCACTTGTTCTCCTCACCAGAAAACAGGCCCTGCCCTCTGAGACCAGGAGAAAGGGTGTCTTGTCCTAGCCCAGCACTTGCAGTCTCCTAATGCTCCCTGTGATAGTAACACTACCTTGTGTCTCTGTTGCTCTCTGAAGCACACCACCAGCAGAACATGGATGCTAAACCAGGACTCTGAATTACCGAGATCCATGTAGCATCTCTGCTGGCAGGGATGATGGCTAGCCCAAGCTGTGTTTAGAGCAGTGCTGTCCTCATGGGGTGCCAAGGGCAGGAGAGTGGCAAGGCAGAGGAAAGGACATAAGCTGTTGAAAGTGCTCAGTAGACTAAAGCACTTGGGAGAGGAGGTGTATGGTATCTATCTCGATCACATCTTAAAGGCATGGCATCAGTGTCTATGAGAGTATCCTTATCCCAGTATAGCTACAGGAACAATTTTCTACTCTGTTTTATGTCACTGGTACCAAGGTCATGAGTCTTGCTTACACACATTTGGTATTACTTTGAGCTTCTTTTCCATAGTGACCCTGTTATAAAAACATCCTACTGAACTTGTCCTCTCCTTGATGGTATCCATGTCACCTGCTAAGAGTGGCCACCCATCCCTTTGTCACTTACAGGTGCTGGGAAAGTCCTTTCTCTGCAGATGCTTGCCCATGCTGTGCTGAACTAGCTGAAGTGAAGGCAGCTGCCTACCACCCACCAGCTGCAAGGGACACACATGTCCTGGAGATGCTCAGGTGGGCCAGTACGGACCTAGGCCATGTCTGGGGTCTTTCAGGGGTAACCAGGTTCCATCAGGATGTTTTCTCCATTCACATGCCAGTCTCTGGCCACCACACAAAAGTTCTTGCCGGGATCTTTTTTCAGATACGCAGCATTGGAGCACTGCAGAGCGATGCACTTTAGGCAACCTTGACAGACAGACACTTAGCTGCTGTTTTCAAACAAAGACAAAGGCAGTCATTAGTGCGCAGACATTACCTCATCCATCCTAGCAGCACCCACTCCCGCTTCCTCAGCGTTTCTCATGGCATCCCCCCAGCAACGCACAAGGGCCCAATTCCTCCTCCTTGCACCTAACCACCGCTGCCCGCAGCCAGCACCAGACACGGCCTCACTTCTCCCACCAGTGCTTTGAGGCTTGGGATTAAAGGAGCCAGGAATATAGCCTTCACTCACACAAGTTGAAATCTGAAAGTGGAGCAGAAAGCTCTGCCATCAGAGCCCATTGCTTCTATCGCCGGATGTGCTCAGCATCCCCTGCCATTCCTGCAAGAACTGACAGGGCTTTCATAGCGGCATCATTCCTTCCAACGAGAGCACTTTGCTTTTGACAATTGTCCATGCTATGCTTTTTGCAAGGCTCTAGGTTAACACGATGCACAGATGATATGATGCTGTCACAAATCCCTGGCATCTTTTTGGTACTTGTTTTCGGTGATAGTTTGAAATTTTTTTTTGGAGCAGGTTTGAGGTCAAATCAGACTCAGTCTATAACCATTAGTTGTGGGTTGTTTTATTTCCCTGAACACAGAGTACCCGGTTCCTTCATGCATCATTTATATTCCCTGCACCCTGGCAAGGCTCTGGCCATTTCTCTATTCCAGCCACGTTTTCAGAAATGTTCATTTTCTTTCAGATTCTCTTTATAAAAACAGCAATGCTCTGCCATCTCCACTGACTCTGAGGATAGGTGATTTTGTAGATTTTCCACAATCTCAGCAAGTGCTTTGTCTGAAGATTTAATAGACGCTGTTAGCCTACGCAGCAGATTATAAATTTTAGCCCCCATTACAGTCAGTACACTACCAGGGTTTTTTCTTTTACATGTTGTACACTCCTCAGCCTCATAACGTGAGGGGAGCGGTTTTCTCCTGAGGCAGTGGGAAAGCCCTCTTTCCCCAGGCAGTCAGACATGTTTAATTCTTTTCTCCTTCCCTCTGAATGAGTAGCTTACTCACGGCCCCATGCCCACACCATGCAGCTCCCCATGCTGTACGAGCAGGTCTCGTGGCTCCCTTCATCCATCAGCTGCCCAGAAACAGGGTACAGCTGAACCACAAAAATCATGTGGGGAAGAAATGGCTCAAAGTTCTGAGGGATGGTTTGTCCCAAAAGGTTTGTGAAGGGATGGTTTTGTTCACCTGTACTGGTGGAAGAGCCTTGCTATCACATTGTGTGATGCTACCCAGGCCTTCCCACACCTTCTCTGTCATGCAGAGCTACCACAGGAGCTCTGCTGATTCCTGTTGTGGGGTTGCATGGCATGGGCCAGCACTCTCAATTTGGCTGATTACCCAGGTTGTTGCCATGCCTCAAACACCAGTAAGCTGTCTGCAGGTTGCTGCCACTTCCATTATCGACAAACAGCATCCAGGTGGGCTCTGTGAAGGGTTTTGCCCTAGCTGGAGCATCTTCAAAGAGGAGGGTGGCTCCAAACAGAGCAGGTGAGGCATTACAAGGACTTCTTCCTCCTTCTCTATGCCCGGATATCTTGCTGATGTCTGGGTGACACCTGGCTGTTCTGTGACCCAGGCCATGGCTAGCCTGGAGGAAGCTTACCACCTTTTCACATTTTGCAGGCTGGCTGGTGAGGATCTGCAGCTGCTTGGCCAAGTAGCACAACTCCGGGACAGCTTCTGAGTCCTCTCACCACCTCCCCACTCCCTCCCTTCTGGTCCCATTGCTTTCACCATAGTTTTCCCTCACAGGGATTTTACCTCTGGTCAGCTCCCCTCCGCCTGTTGCTTTCTGCAACTCTCAGTTCACGGTGTGGAGGGATGGGGAGATGAATGGGAGGTGGATGGACAGAGGGGACTGTGGCTGTGAGATGCATAGCCTGCAGCATCTCGGTTGTGGGACCTATGGGCTATGGTATTGCTCAGTGTGGAGAAGCTGGGTGCAAAATGTCTTTCTTCCTGCGTTGTAAAATGGAGGCACTGGGATGGAGAGGTGCTCTCCCTGGTAGAAGCAACTGAAGCAGGGTGAAGGACCCTTCTGAGCTCCCTCCGCCCCCAGGCTTTGAGCAGATCTGAGGAGCGAGGTGACACTGTGCACATACCAGGTCCAGTGTCCCTCTGGATTGTTCTCAGCTCTGTTGAGCCATCCTGGCCTCCAGAGATCTGGGAAGGTGGGCTATGGCAGAACACACCTGCATGGCGGGAGGCCCCGAGGCTGTGATGTGGCTGAGCTGAAAGGCAACTATTGAGTCTGCTGAACATTTTATAGTGCATTCGAGCACTGAGCCTGCTATCAAAGCTGGGCATTATCTATTTAGATCCTTGACTTTAAAATAAATGATAACACTTTGACGATGAGCTGCTGCCAGGTGAAGGAGGTGTGTTGTATATTTGATAATGGAAGAGGAACTGTTCCAAGAAGGCTGAGCATTCTCACCTGAAGGGAAGCAGAGATGGGAAATCAGCTCACAGAGCCTAGGTATTTCCCTGTGTCATGGCATCCTGAGCAAATTTACCAGCCAATGATGCTTTTGCATTAAATTGGAGAATTTTGAACCCCACGTTCACCCTGAAGAGAAGATTTGCCTGTGTTTTTTAAAAACTGCAGTGGTAAGTGAAGTCAGTATGAGTGGTTGGGGAAGGACAGGGGAATTAAGAAGAACTATGCAAGGTGGGGAACGGGATACCACAGGCTGTGGCATGCAAGGGCAGGCAGCATGGACCTAGGAAGGGAGCTGTGTTGTCAGGGAATAAACTCTGGGATGAACAAGTTGTGGGTGAAAAGGAGCTGTAGATGTTTACCAATGCAGGGGATAGGTGAGCAGTGGGGATATAGGCAGGTTTGCACAGACCTCCAGGGAGCTCTGGGGCTTGTGAGCTGCTCCCCCCCTGCCCTGGCGGGGGTGGGCAGCAGTGGGAGGGAGTAGTGGTCATTCTGAAACAAGGTGTGTGGAGCAGGTGACCAGCATTTATGTGGCAGTGATGCCCACCATGTGCCCAGCCTTGCTCAGAGATAGAGAACAAGATGATTGCGGCCTGGAAAAACACGATCCACGAAAGTGAGCAGTAAACAAAAGGCATGATGGAAGGGAGAAAAAGCAGCCATTGTGAACACAGAAGATGCCGCACCAGACGACATGCATGTCCCTTTAGGCCCTTATCTCAGCCCTGACAGTGGTTGATATCAGATTCTTCAGAGAAAGCTGCAAAAGCAATATTCACAACACATCTGGGCATCGGTGCGATAGTATCCCCACGAGGGCTCTTCCTGACAGACTCCATTTGCAGATCAGCCTACACACGGAAATTGGGAGACTGAGAGCTCTTCCAGAGAGTCAGCTTTCCTCTGTCTGAGGTTGCAGCCAAGACTTTCACTCATGCAACCCACTGGCTTCCCTCCCTGGTTCCACTGTTCTGGGTGTACAGTGGACTTCTCAGCCCTTCTGGCAAGCGATGTCCCTAATTCCTGTGCTCTGAGTGGGGCCGGACCATATCCTTTCTACCTATGTCTAATTGCCATGAGTGGAGGGTCAAACCATTCTCCACCCCACTGTTTTAAGCACCTCCCTTCAAGTGTAGGTAGGCAGTTGGAGAAACATGCTACTGATCTTCTGCTCTGTGAGGGACCATTCCTGGAGTGTTGATTAGCAGGAGTGTGAAGAACAAGCCAGGTGGTCCACATACCACTGCCATGGATAGTCATGGAAGGACATACAATGCTACATGGTCCAACAAGAAGGTCTATACCAGTATTTGCAGGTGCTCTAGATGTTGATCCTACTGCCTCCATTCTGTGTGCAGCAGGAGTGTTGAAAAGGGGAAAATAAATTTGAGGAAGGATCACTGAAGCAGGTGACAATGATCTGGGATTGACTGACTGAGCAAGTTCACGGAGTACAGAGTTACCCTGAGAAGAGACCTTATACAGTCCCTAAGGATGATGATCTGTAATATACCAGAGTAGATTCTGCAGTTCTTGTGCATAGACCTCTTCATGGAAAACTCATGCTGTCTGTTCATACTCAGAGCAGAAGGAGGTCAAACAAGAGAAAAATGAAAAGGAACAAAAGAACTTTCTGTTATTTGACTGCAACTGACAGCTGCTCCCTGTGCAAGATGGACTTCAGGAAGATTTCTCAGCAGCTTAGGTGGTCACCTGCAAAAACAGAGGTGGTGAAACTCTGCCCCTATAGGTTTTGTGGGAAAAGTCCCCATGGATCTGATTAGATGTTGGCTCTGAGAAAGACCTTCCCTGTCCTCTGTGTTGCATGGGAAGAGGCAGCATATACCATGGAGGTTTTGTTCTGTCCCCTCCATGCCCTATCTCAAAGACTTGATTTTGGTGATCACATCTCACCAGTCTGTTGCTATTCCTTTACGTCTGGACTGCAAAAGCATTCACTGAAGATCACGGATGTGCTGGCCTGTTTAACATGTTCAGGTTCATGGCACTACAATCCCCAGGCAGCAGTTACAGACTGCCAGCAGTGCCCACCAGACGGAGGTGTCCCTGGGAGCTGACCACAGTTGCTGTCAGCTTACTGCTCACACCTCCCCTCTGCTCACATCAGAGGTCAGCCCCACAGGACACATCAGGAGAGGTGAGGGACCCGGGGACTGGGTTGGGACACACACAGTGAGCACGTGGTGTGGTCTGTCCTAAGAGGTCTGACCCTCTGTGCTCTGCTGAAGACCTCAGAGGATGTGCTTTCACTCCTTGACCGCCTGCATGCTGGGGTCAGGGCTGTGGTGTCACCGCATGGCATGTGAGCCCAATGGAGGACAGCAGGTCACTGATGGGTGTTGTAACGCGTGATACTTGCCTGGGCACTCCAGTTGCATTAAAGTCCTTCGGAAGATAAATCGCCAGATCTCCAGGGATGATCTCCTCATCCACCAGCACTTTTCCTTTTCTTTCTCCTGGCCTTTAGTGTGAACCTTTTGGGTCTCAGGGAGGCAATTAGGGACTCTTGAAACCTATGATTTACAGTTTTAGTCTTATGCTGCCAGAATTTTTAAGCCTTGGAATTGTTTGCTGCCAGGACACCATGCTCATGCTCCAGCAATAGCTTCAGTGCCATTATGTGTCACAGCGCTCGTGCAAGAGAGCACTCAAAGCAGTGCCTCAGCAAGACCCTAGGCATCCCCCTTGACCTGAGTGGATCCAAAGAATGTTTATCAGTATGGGTGATAGGTGCTTTATATNATATAAATATATATTTTATATGTATGCTGGGTAGCTAGGGGCAGTGGCAGCGGATCACTCTGGTAGTATCCCATCCCTCCTTGGGCTGCTGGTGTGTCCTGGTCTGGCTTGTGTGGGCTCTGTGGTTGCCAGTACTTGGTTTGGAGTGGCTGGCTCAGCACACTGAACACCGAGCAAAGCCTGTTCACAGGCCACGCAAACGCTTGTGCTCACTTGCCCTTTGAATTAAAAATTCAAAGTTGTCTATATGGAGTTTGGCAGCCCACAGAGATTTGGGTTGGGGGTTTCTTTGGTAATTTTTATCCCCACTTCAGTGTAACTGTTTCTTCAACAAACATTGTTGGTTGGTTTTGGGGGCAGTTGGTGTTTTTTGTGTTTGGATTTTTTGTAGTAGTAGCAACCACCAGTTCAAAGCTGCTTCTGAGACAAAACAAAACAAAAAAAAGCTGCAAAATTGCTCAGAAAGTTTTAGCTGGCTGAGAAAGCACACAAATGATGCAAAAGCTGTGTCCTGACGCAGGTTGTTGTGGTATGCTGGACCTTGTCACCCCTCACTTGCAAGAGCAAAGCCATTAATGCAGACCACAAATCATGAGGTGTTCCTTACGTGGTTAAAACCATTGCCCCAACATTTTCTCCCCTCCATACATGTTCTAACCCCCGCTCCTGCAAAATAGTAGCTTGGAGTTGGGGCAGTCCTGATGTCCACACGATGTGGATGTGCTGCTGAAGGACTACACCTGCCAGCCCTATACTGCTGCTCTCCGGGTCTTGCTGTGGGGCTGGGCTGTTGGGACAGAACGCTGTTTCTATGCAAAGATGCTTTGAAACAACATTTGGGTCTCATGAATGTGACATTAAAAGGCCTATTTGCTTTGTGGAGCCAGTGGAAGATTTAGAGCTTGGATACTCTGGAAGTCAGAGGAGGAAGCATTTGGGAGAGATGGGAGGAAGGCAGGATTGTGCCTCTGGCAGCAAAACTATAGGAATGTGTTTAGCTGGATAAATTGAGTAAGATTGTCTCAGTATTGCCGAACAAGCATTCACATCTCAAAAACTTGCTGTCACTGTTGGTGATGCACATGCCAAGAGGGAGACCTGACTGACAGATTTGTAGCTCCCCAATTGCTCCTAGCAAAGATCCCAGTACTGATCCATGCAATGCCTGTTATCTGTTCTGTGCATAAATAAGGGAATTTATCCTCTGGGGACTCTCAGTCTAGTTTCTTTCATTAAGAATAAATTAAAAATTTTAAAAAAGGCCCAACGTAGGAGGAAATTAAAAGAAGCGTTTTTTGATTGGAATACATTTCTATAAAGCTCTGAGTGGAATAAGCAACATGTAGCGCAACGTATTTCAAATAATGTCCTAAATATACCAGGCTAATTAGATGTTCTTTCTCTACGAAACTACAATTCTAATGTTCCTGTCTTGCTGTAATTAAAGAAGCATTTACCATGCATTGGAACTTTTAATTAGGTCTAACATCTAATAAACTTGAAGTAAACTAACAAATATTTTCTCTGTCAGTGGATAGTTTTTAATAAGTGTTTGGTGGTTTAAAATTTCAGACAGCAGACATGAGCTGGTGCCTAAGGAGCTTGAAGAGATGTTTGAGCACAACCTGGTAGCCCTCACAGTCATCCTCACAGGGACATGTGAGGGAACCAGTTCCCAGCCTTTCCCCTTTGGTAGTTTAATTCTCCTGGGGGGTAATTAATTTGCAGGCTGAATTTGCATGAGGTTGGCTGGGCTGTGGAGTGGGCTCAGACCCCTGCTGAGTGATGAATGTGGGCTCCTTTCCCCTTGCAGCAGCCACCCCGGACTTAGACTGGCTACTTGCTCTCTTGCTATAGTCAGTGGAGGAAAAGGGGATTAATTACCTAACAGGTGCTTAGCAGAGGTGAGACTAACTCCTCTGCCCCAAGATTCCTTTCTTTCTCCATCAAAGCAGAGCATCTCGGTGGACATTCCAGATTGTCTAAACTATAGGTAGACAAAGAGAGGTGAGAGGTCTCTTCCTAACATGTACCCCAAGAAAGAACAGGTAACAAGACATGAGGATCTAAGTGAGTTTGCTGGGTGTCCCTGCACAGAAATCAAAGAATGGCCTACAGGACAGTCATCAGGACGAGAAGACATCTTCTGGCCACAGTGGGGTTGCATGAACCAATGGGGAGAGCTTGTGCTGTCTGTCTGGAGAACTGTGATCCTTTCCTCAGGGGAGGAAGAGAAGGCTAGAGGAGCTGGGCCTGAGATGCTGAGAATGATGGTGGGACTGGAGCCACAGCTAAACTCATGCCTCTGTGCGGTAGGGAAACGGGCACATCTCTTGGTGATGAGAGGCTGTGAGTAGGAAGGCTGAGAGCCCCTACTAAGCAGTTTCATAAGACTATGTTGAGCTTCGCATGGCAGTAAGACATCCAGGAAAAAACATGGCGGTGACCATATACAGGCACAACCAGCCAGCAGAAGTTCACAGGCTGAGATCACCTGAGGAGAACACCAGGACAGACTGCATTGGAGGAAGAGGGAGGTGGTCAATGGAGGAGTTGCATCCATCTCTTTTCTTACGATGGTTCTTTCAGTGGGATCAGACTGGTGTGGATCCTTCAGGCCTGGCCCTCCCAGCGAGTTCACTGTGTGACTGGACAGCCCTTTTGAATCATAACCTCCATTACTGGTCCCTCTGGAGGGCAGGGGCATGATGTCAGAGCAAAAAAGCCCAATCAACATACGGTGTATCCATTTGCAGCACCTACCCCAAGCACCCTAGACTGCCTCCAGACACCAGCCATGCTGTCTTCCCATGTTCTGCTCCTTCAGCCTCCTTTCCTCTGGGCAGTTGTTTGAAGTTCATGATCCAGATGATGGTCTTCTAATACAGCTCCAAGGTAACTTTATGCCTGTGCTAACAAGTCCTGAGAGACATGGATACCTACTTACTGCCTTGGGGAAGGAATCCCCTAACATTGTACCCAGTGGAGTGGTAGGAGAAGGGGAGTGGGGAAACTGAGTCATGAAATATCTCAGATACATTCTCTGCAGAAGAAGGGGCAGGGAGTGGTGACAGTCTAGGAATAAAAGAGCTATCAAGGAAGCAAGCAGAGGAGGTGGGAGACACATACACAGGGCAAAGGTTGAGGTAAAACTGTCTGGAAAAAGAGGGTGTATTGCAGTGTCTGGTGAAGTGGAGAAAACTGGGTGGATGAGGTAAAGAGTAAAGACTTTCAGATTTGGCCATGGAAACGGGGACAGGATGCTTTGGAGGAGCAGGATGAAGCTGAGGTGCTGCTGGAAAATGGGGATACCAGACAGTCTCTGTGAAGGAGCTTGGATAAAGGAAGATGGTAGTATTTGCTTCAATACAACTGGCAGGTGCCTGTGGTTTTTGGAACAGAAGGTCATATATTTTGTGTGAAGTCTCCAGCATCTAGGGAATGACTTTAATGTAGCTTGAAGTGCCAGTAAGTGGAATAAGTATGTGCCATTACCAATAACAATAACAGCCCTGGAACACTTTCTACCCAAGGATCTCAAAGCACTCCTTTTTATGACTTATTCATTGACTCTTTATGTCCCCAGGGAGGTAGGGGATTATAATGATCACCCACTTCACACGTGGTGAAAGGGAGGGTAAGTGCCTGTGCTGTGAATAAAGCTGTGTCTCTCCTCCTCCTCCTCCAGCATCAATTTCCCAAGTCATTGGTTGAGAGGGGAAAAAGCTGCAGCAGAATCCCAGAATGGTTTGGGTTGGAAGGGACCCCAAGGATCATCAAGTTCCAACCTGCCTGACACAGGCAGGGCCACCAACCTCCAGGCCTGAATCTAGACAAGGCTGCCCAGGGCACCATTCAACCTAGCCTTGAACACCTCCACAGTTGGGGAATCCACCACCTCTCTGGGCAGCCTGTTCCAGCACCTCACCACTCTTCCTGTGAAGAACTTCCCCCTGACATCCAACCTAAACCTTCCCCCCTCTAGCTTCAATCCATTGCCTCTTGTCCTACCACTATCTACCCTTGTAAAAATCCAATTCCCCTCCTGTCTATACGCTCCCTTTAAGTACTGGAAGGCTGCAATGAGGACCACCTGCAGCCTTCTCTTCTCCAGGCTGAACAAGCCCAGCTCCCTCAGCCTGTCCTCACAGGGGAGGTGCTCCTGCCCCCGATTATCTGCTAGGGAAAAGCCGCTGGCATCACCAGGGATGCGCTGGGGTACCTGTTGCCCCTTCCTGACGTGACTGAGGTGTGAGGAAGGCAGATGCCTGCGTACCTTGAGAACAGACCCGAGTATGGGGGGCCTTGTGCCTTACTGGTCCTGACTGATGACAGATGTGAGAAACACGGACAATCAGAGCCAAGGTATGAAAATGTTTGTCCAGAGTTAGCCAGCAGTCTCCGGCCCATCCTGGGGCAGAAGGTGACCCTGTCCCTGCCTATGATGGCCGGCTCCATCTCTCAGGCATGTACAGGCTAAAGCAAAAAGCCTGAACTTTTCTTCAGCAGCTGAGGAGGGGCTGGGGGAGCTGCATGGCAGTGCTAAGAGTTATTGCTACGGTATTCATGGAGCATGTTGCTATGAATCAATATCTCACCATAATTACCTCATTTGCCCATTTTTCAAATTAGATAACAAGGTTGAATGCTTGACCAGACCTTCCCTCATCCATTTATATTTCCTCCTCTCCCTGGGAGAGGAAGGGAGCCCCTCTTCTATTAATTAGCAGGCCTTGGGGTAAGTGGGGTTGCACCCTGAAAACTCAGGGATCCTTTTGCCTCTCATGCCTGGACATCACCATCAAAAGGTGGGAGGCCAGGTCAGTCTGCCTGCTCGGCAAGGACAGGGGCTGTGTGTCCCGGCTGGCTGTGCGCTGAGATCAGAGGCGGAGGGGAATGAGCTCACACTCCCTTCAGATGGTGACATTTCCATGGGGCAGGGCTCATCCATCATGATGTGGTGGCTGAGGAGAAATGTTAACAGTTTCGAGGTGGTTGGCTGCTTCCTGTGCTGCAGCCAGGGCTTGATCCCCTGGGTGGGGGATGGTAAGGAAGGCAGGAGATCCCCACCGAGGCTCAGGGTTTGGGGAACACAGAGCATCCATTTCTAGGGGCAGTGCTCCTGATTGACACCCTGCCCTGGTCACCACTAGGGAGAGGTTTTATTCCCCTTTGTATCTATTTGCAGAGGACAGGCAGATTCTTCCCCGCACTACCTGCTCCCCCCCACACCCCAAACACATTCTCTGCCTGAGTGGGTGACGACAACCTGCACCACAGACTGACATGCACCCACCTTGGGAGGCAATTCCTAGCTGGACACATCACCACACCTATCCCCTCAATGCTGTGGCTGGCTCTTTTTTTTATTTCTGGTGTTCAGCAAAGATCTCATGCTCATTCAGGTTGTATGGGGCCCTGGGCAACCTTGTCTAGAACCAGGCCAGGAGGTTGGTGCCTCTGCCTGTGTCAGGGGCTTGAACTTGAAGATCCTTGGGGTCCCTTCCAACCCAGACCATTCTGTGTGATTCTGTGATTCACCTGGGTGGCTACTCGCTTTTCGTGGAAAGGGTACTTGCTCAAAACCAGAAGTTCTCAGCTTCTGACTGCATCCTCACCCCTCTCCGTGCACATTCCTCTGAGCCAGCCTCCAGGGTGATACCCAACTGCCAGGTATTTATTACAAGCAAAGCAAATTCTTGAAGTCAGATGGCTTATCAGCTCGCTTCTCTGGGGATGCTCCTGTGCCATTCCTTTGCTCCTGTGATTCCTTTGCTCCCCTGTGATGAGCAAAGGACCTCACCTTTGTCAGCGCTAGATAAAGCACAATTAGGGAGTCGTTAATTTGCACAAGGGAGGGCAGGAGGAGCACAGGTTGCTGAGCTGCTTTTACATGGCTGAAATGCTGTGTTTCAGGGGCAGGCTAGAGTGCAGCTTGGATCAGAGATGGGGGAAGTGCCTTGTGCCTCTCTCTTGCTGTCAATTAGTCCAGGAGGTTATCTTTAACCTCCGAGGAGCCAGGAGACCTTGATGCAGCTCTCAAAAACACAGCAGACTCTTTGGAGATTAATTGGGGCCTTTCACCTCTTTTTAGCTGCTTCTGAGTGATGTGCTCTGGAGTGCAAGAAGAAGAGGAGGCACTTAGTTTGCAAGGTGCAGGGAATCAGAAGGGCTTTTCCTGCGCCCTGGGAGCCTGAGGCGTAATAAAGAGACCTGGGAGAGATGAGCTTGAGGGGCACAGAGCAGATCCCAGCTCTGTGGCTGGGAACAGACCCTCCTGTGTCAGGGAGGTGGTTCACCACCCCTAGCACATCACCCCCAGCTTTCAGATTCTGCACGATCACTTCCAGAGGCTCCCTGCTCTCATGTCCTTCTCCATGCCCAGGCTCTCTGGTTGACATTTGTTCATTTGTTTATTTCACTTGCCCTTGACACAGAGCCCTGAAACATATTGCTGGCTTCCTTTGCTCAGCCCTTCCATGGGTAAAGGACATGATGGGGTAGACCTCAGGGGAAACATTCCCCCCACTGGACCCAAAACTTAAAGGATTTGGAAGACCCTTTCCTTCTCATTACCCCAAATAACACACCACCTGCTTATTCCCAGTAAGGAGCCTTTGTGCAATGTGTTTAAGGGACCACCTGCTGCCTCCTGTACCTTCTCCACTGCTGGGAACATGCATGGGGAGGCATTTATGTGCCTGAGGGTGGATGGTGTTCTGGTAATGTGCTGAAGAGGAGGCACACAGACATCCTGGTGGGGAAGCACCCCAGCCTGCTGAAGGAGGCTGACAGTGACTGCCATCAAAAGGTAACAGAAGGTGTCCTATGAAAATGGAAGGGGAAGGCCTGTCTGGAGGTCTTCTCCAGGAAAGGCAACTCCTCCCAAGGAACAAGGAACGGGCTGCTCTGAAGAGACACACTGGACTGCATCAAAATACGCCACACGATGAGTTTGAATGGCGGCTGGTTATGAGCCCCGGGGGGAGTGGGGCAGCAGGATTCAGGCTCAGTTATTAAGACCATAAATCATGGAGACAGTCATGGGGAAGGCTGATGAGGCGGGTGCGCACAGCCAGGAATGCCAGCAGGGAGAGGCGGTGGGCATCAGAGGCACACGGCTTCTCCACGCTGCATGTTATTTTAAGAATTTTTCATTTTTATGGCAGCGCTGTCAGTTTTCTCAGAAGAAGGGACCAAATGATTTTAGGGTCCCCGATTTCCTGAAGACCCAGGCATGAATTCCAAGTTGCTCCTGATCCAAGAAGAGCTAGGGGTGGGGAGTGACACAGCATTGGCAAGGGGTGCTGGGCAGGAGCTGGAGGCAAGTTCAGGTACTGAAATACCAGGGCAGAGCTCACGTTCAGGGCAGGGAATGGCCAGGGCTGGGTGTGGGAACACTGTCACCACCAAAAGCAGGAGTTTTTGGTGAGGGTGGAATTCGGTCTGCAGCGCTGCCCGCACAGGAAGATGTTGCTGTTTGAGGTAGCTGGGAAAGGGGCTGTACAGAGCCAGGTGAGCTGCAGCCCTTCGCTTGGGGAGGACCACGCAGCGGTGCTGGCTTCTCTGCTGTCTGTAGCCTGCTCCAGCGCCCTAACAGCGGTCTGCGGTCAGCTCTGGTATCGCAGTGCTATACTGTGGGTGTGTTACCTGAGCGTCTGGAGGATGCAACAGAAAGACCCTTTCCAACTTGCAGGTGTCCAAGCCTCCTGTATCTCCTTGTGAGCCTTCAGCCCTTTCTGGTGAGATGCTGGGGTCTCTCTGAAGTACCTGGAGCACAGAGAGGCAACGAGTCACTCGGAGATGTGCATCCAGTGCTCCTGGCAGCTGCACTTTGCTCAGGAAGATGCACTGTTTGGCTCAGGACTGCTGCCTGGATCTGGTTGTGACTCTGGCTTGGAGCACCAGGCACAGCTGGACCTGCATAGGCACATCTGGGTCTGTGTGGGAGACAGCAGGGCACAGCACTGAGGCATGCTGAGAAACCTGATCAGTACCTACTGGGTTAGGGGAGCCTGAGCCTTGGTGAGTGCAAACACAGAGGAAAAAGCACATCCCAATGATGTCCCTCCACAGTCTGGCTCATTTCAGAGGCAGGCAAAGCTGAGAGCAGCCAGGGCAACCCATGAGAACATGAAACTGGTCCTGGGCAGGTGAGCTGACACCCAGGCTGATACAGGGAAAGAGCCTGGCCAAGGGCTGTAGCTATCAGGCACGAGGTATCCTCCTTGGTGGTGCAGTGTCTTCTGATGCTCATATAGGCAGGAAGTGACACCTCCATCTGTTCTGTTGTGATGTCCTGCCAGACTTGACTTGCAGCCCTCCAACCAGGAAAGCCCCTGGGGGTGCATCAGCCTTGTTTTGCATCTGGGCTGCATTATTCTTCCCTTGCACACAGAGGCTCACAGGGCATGTGGAAAGACCTCGTTCTCTGGACTCATGGTTGGGCTGTCATGATGGACATAATCACAGGGCTGCAGGTGAAGTGCATGGCCAGACCATGGAAAAAAATCTTGGAGGAAGAGGATGCCACTGAGAAAGGAAAAGAGATGTTAGAGGCACAGTATTGTCCCATACACCCCCACCACCGCTGCATCCCCTTGCTTGTCTGTGGCTTGCTCTGTCCCAGAAGAGGCTGCACGGCAGGGTCCACCTCAGGGCTCTGCATAGAGGTCAGGGGCACCTCTGAGCTGGCCAGAGCAGCACAGACCCTTGTACTGCTGCATTTACCAAGGGCCACCCACCCCCCAACCCACCATCTCTCTGCTGAGCTGCAGCCTTAACATAAATACAACTGGCAGCCACGTGAGAGGCAGCACCCCGCTCCCTGGGAAATGTCGGCGTGTGTCTCAGAAGGCTCCTGTGCTGTGCACACACACCAGCCCAGGAAGCAAGCAGAAGCTGATCCATCTCTATCCTCCCAGGGAGTGGTGGCCCTCTCCAGCAGCACAGTCCCACAAAGAGCAAAGATAAACAACTCTAAACTCCATCTGCCAAAGCCTCCTATCTATCCCCTCATACCCACCAGCTGCAAAGCATCAGACATTAGGCCAATTCTCAGAGAAGTTGTTGAGAAGTTGTTAGGGAATTAATCCCTGCTCTCCACTACAGGGAGCAGTTCTGGCTCCATGCCAAACCTGAGGTGCAGGGAGCAGGCAGAGATTTTACCCTATGCTGAATGAGGTGGTGGAGCTAATATGGAAGGCTCCAGTGTCCTGAGCCCTTGGTGTAGGGCCAGGGGACCAGACCACACCATCTGTCTCCTCCCATCAAGAGTGCCCTAGGGCAGGAAAGAAGATGAAGATGCAGACCTGAGAGACTGAAAGGAGCCACGGTGGCTCTCCCCACTCAAGGTAGGACAGTGCTGGTGGCAATCCACAGCAGGAGGAAGGTTTCTCAGAGATCTGTTGGGAGCAAAGAGCCAGGAGCACCTCTGTAGCAGCATCCTCTGTAGGGATGGGGAGGGATCAGGGGCCATCAGAGCCCTCAGGGATGGATGTGTGCCAGGTATACGGGATCATAGGATGGAAGAGCATGATACAGCATGTGTGTGAAGAAAGGCAGCTGGAGGGAGGTGCCCCCTCCATCACCAAATACCCAAGCAAACTCCAATGCAACACATGTCCCCTTTCCCCTGAACACCGAGCTGATGGACAAGGCTTTCCCAGCCAGAATCACGACCCCGATCCGCTCTGGTGCTCACATGGGCTGGCGGGATGCTGCTGTGGTGGGCTGTAGCTACAGCCTGCATCTCTAAATCTTCCCTGCTTTTTAGGTCACTTTGTTCTGCTTATAAATCCTGACCTTGTCACACAAGCCATAAATCTTCCTCTCCAGTCAGCATCGTTTATTTTTTTCCCCCGGTATTGTTAAAATAACAGGGTCAGAATGTTTAAAATCCAGATTGTTGCATTTTCTGCAGTTCTGGCTCATAATAAGTATTCTCTCCCTCTCTGTGAAACAGCCATAGACTCATGGCCAGACAGTACTGCTTGGGAACTTGAGGGGAGAGAGGAATGGGGGGAAAGGCATCCAAAGGATGTCCTGACATGATCTGTCACTCACACAGCCCCTTCCCTCCCACCCCTATACAAACCCATCCATGCAACACACCCAGTGCACCTACGTGAACGCAGCCTTGCCTTCACACACTGACCGCCTTGCTGGCACCCTGCACCTGCCTTTGCTGAGGCACAACCTGCACAGACCAGAGCTATGGCTCCTCCTTCCACCCCTGACCCCCATACCCACCCCCAGATGCCTGGCAGGGAACCAGAGTGGTTCCTATATACTTCCCCCCACCCTTGCCAAGAAGGACTGTTGACCCAAACTCGGTCCCTGCCATCCCAGTTCAGTGCTCTGCAGTTTTCCATGCTGCCCAGTGTCAGGACCACCGTCTCAGCCACATCTGTACCCAACTGTGCTCCTCACCCCTTCCTCCAAGATGCTGCTGGGTAGATCTGAGAGGAGCACCACCTCCTGGGGGTAGACTACGAGGGTTGGACTTGTTTGTTGGCACAGAAGGAAACAGGCTCTGCTAAGTCACAGGTATGGGGACAGACCTGCATGGGATGATGAGCCTGCCGACATGGCATGCGTGACGGTGTGGAGCCAGCGCTCAAATGCTGAGCCGGCCTGGACGAGTGTGTCATGTGAAGGGCTGCGCTCACTCGGACATGCAGTCAATACCCCTTTCGATCTTCATCACTCACTGTCTGGCTCCAGGCTTTATTTATTGCACAGCATCAAATCACCGAGCCGAAGACAGAAGCGGCTCGCTCCCTTGTGGCCTTTTTGTTGGGCATTCCCCGTGACCAGCTCTAACAAAATTAGCACTGCTTCTGCCTTTGGAGGTAATATTGCTGTCTGCGGCTCAGGCAGGGGCAGGGGCCGAGCCGCAGCAACTGTGCAGTCCATAGTACCGAGCACCTTGCAGGACTGGCCTGGACCTCGGTCTGGGTTTTAACCTGCCTGTTCTCCTTCAGGGAAGGACTGCAACATGAGTCTGGGAAAGTCTTAGTGTGTGAGAATTTCTGCAGATGGGGCGCAAGGCATGGACGCAAACTCAGGAGGACAGCCTGGGGTATCAGAAGTGGTGCCCTGCCTGAGGGAGCCTGAGCCTTTGCTTTGAGATTGTGTATCATTTTATAGCCAACAACACACTGGAGGATGTGAGTCCTTCTGCAAAGCAAACCCTGATGTTGGGACATTGACAACAGGTGGAATAAACCATCAATGATAAAACTACAAAGTGACAGAACAGAAGATCAGTGGCTGGAGTAGACTCCAGCTATCCAGGTGGTATTTAACAACCTTGCATGTTCCTTCTCTGGCTACACCCCCATCTCATTTACCTCCCAGCCTGTGCAAGAAATGGAGCCAGGTTCCAGCAACCTTCAGCTTGCTTTCCTGACCAACCCTGCCCGTCCCCAGGGCTGTCCTGGTGTGTGTGCTAAAGCAAGGGGGCCTGGGGAGAAGTTCTGGCAGAGTTGGACTGCATCTCAACATGGGTGTGACAAGGGTGAACTGAACTTGTGCAGCACTGACAGAGCTGAACTATATGTGCATGTATATTTATGTGTATGTATATGCATGTTGTGTATGTATATATATGTGTGCATTTGTTTAATAGTACTTTCTGTCTTTAAGACCTGAAGCTCCACAGTAATTCCCATATCCAGCTCCCTCCAGACTCCCATCTGGAGCAGTTATTTTTCATTATGAGAGAGAGAAAAGAGGAAGCATTTACTTCCCCTGGAGGAACCAACAGCCTGCTTTGCCAGTGGGCTTCACGGCTGCTCACTGCAAGGGTGGCATAGGAGCCAGAAATGCTGGGTTGGCTTGGGCGACTCTGTTCCTTTCCCTTGAGCCCTGTCCCAAACGTTCTCCAGGCAGCCTGAGATGCCACTGATTCTGCATCATTAACACCAGCAGAAGCGGAGGAGCTGTAGCTTATGTGATCCACTGATCCACAGACAGGGCAGGTATCTGGGTGCTGTTTTAATGATTTAGCATCTGTGAAGCTTCAGCCAACAGTTACAGCTTGTGCCATGTAAAATAACCCAGCTACAGTGCTGGGATGAGGCAATTTTTACCTAGGCTCTAGCTGAGTAGCCCTGCAGATCTCACTGCACAGAGATGACACCTTCACCCAAGAACATCTTCGACACCATGTAGGCCACGACTGGCATTTCCCATTCCGTGAGCGATCCATGGAGTAGCTGAACCCATGCTTGAGACCCTGAAGTGGAGGGAAGTACTGGGACATGGAGGCCTAATGCTACACTGACATCCCATGGCTGCCAGCTTGTTTCACTCCTACTAGTTTTGGAGCTGCTGTCCCATCTCTTCCCCATGCTAAGAGAAAGGGATGGAAGAGGAACAGCTTTGCCTAGTGACAGCAGGAGCCTCAATGGCTTCAGTTCTGGGGCAGGAAGGAGAGGTTTGGGAAAGGTGGCAGCAATGCTGGGTAAGGGCATATCAGGGGAGGGCTCTGTGCTGTCCACCCTGGCTTCCTCCTAAAGGCTCCCACAGCACAGTACCTCAAGCCTGTCTATGCCTTGTCCTGTGCCCAGCCCCCATGGTGAGGTTTGAGCGAAAAAATGGGAGGCCTTTCCCAGGGACCTAACTAGATGTTTCGGGAAGACCCAAGGGTCAAACACAGGGATATGCCTCAGCATTAGGCAGCCATGTGAACACCATGAGCACAAATTGCAGGCTGCACCTTGTCATCCCAACCCGACACAGAGGGACACAGAGGCTCACCCACTCGAGTACTGCAGCTTTATTTGAATGAAACAATCCATGTTGAGACTCTATAGGTTACATGGTGGGTGCGCTGGGGTTGGGGGTGGATGAGGCAATGCTTATAAAACATCTCACCCTGTTTAAAAGGTTCCGTTCAGTCCCTTTGTGTTTTGTGCTTTTAACGTTGTGGACAGCTTGGTATCGTGGTGGTGAGAGGGTCCCAGCTCTGCTCGATGACACTGATGGCACCCTACGAGATGTGAAGCCGGGATGGGACAAGATGAAGTGGCAATGAGGAAGGTGGGTGAAGAATGGGGCTCTGTCCCACAGTCTCCACACAGGATACCAATGGGAAAAGAAAAAAGAGACACCAGAGAAACCTCCCCATCCTCCACAGTATCCCCAAATACGGAGTCCACATGTAGCTCCTTTTGGGGCTCTGTGTCTAAATGCTTGTCAGGTCAAAGTATACTTTCTACTGGCCTTGGTGACCTGGAAGCATGAGGGTGGTGTAGTCCCACTGGCACTGGATCCCACTGAAGTGGCTCACTGTTGGGCCTGAGCTGGTTCTCCCTGCCCCTTGCAAGCTGAGGACGGGATTTTGGTGTGATCCCCTTCTATGGGATCCAGGGACAAAGTCTGCTGCTGATCTCTGCAGGCTGGAAATGAAACACTAGGTGAGGATAGATACAGAGCAGGGGGATGGAGTGAGGAAGTGTGGCAAGCACTGTCTGATGCGCACTTCCGGCCAAAGGCAGGTGTTGCCGCAGTTGCTTCCCCATGAGGCAGTTGTATACTGGGTGATGAACCCTGTCCTTCACTACATACATTACCATACAGGCAGGATGGTTCTGGCTAGGAAAAAAGACACAAGCAAAACCATGCTAACACTGAATTTTCCATCCCATCTAGAGATAAGAGATTGTCTCTGTGCTATCTCTCAAGGGCTATGACCAAAACCACAAAGAAAAGCCTGTATCAGTAGCATGCACAGCTTTTGGAGAATGTCCTGAGATGAATGCATGCCGTGGAGCCCTCTGGGTGAGATTGTAAATCTAGAAGATCCCAAGAAGTGGGAAAGCAGGCCAAGATCAGCTATTCAAAAGCACTGACACTAGGCCACTTTACCTGGCGTTGATGCCACCAGTTACATCAATGCACAGAGAAGCTGGGGATGGGCAGCAGAGAATGACAAACATCGAAGTTTGATGAGAGGAGGAGGTCACCTCCAGCAAACTCTGAGAGAGTTCCAGAGTCCTTTTGTCCCAGGATGTTACCTACCAGGGCCCCCAGGAAACAACTGAATAAACGCACAGAAGAGCTCCTTTGCTCCCAGTCTGGGAACACATTTCCCCATCGACATTTGAATTTTCCCAGGAAAGCCCCCAGTGCTCACAAGTCCCTCACTGCTTGACCTCTGTGCTGTACATGATGCTGCTTAGACAGAAGACCTAAAATACTGACCCCAGCCAATGCTTTTGGCATTTCAAAGGCAGAACAAAGTGGATTTTCTCCTGTCACCACAATTTAGGTGCTGTCTGAGCTGACCATACTGCTGTGGCATCTCCTGGTGGTTGCTCTGTTTATTGATACCCATAGCTGGGTATCAAGAACAAGGCCCAGTGACACAAGATACACCGAATGCCCCCACCTCAGCAGGTGCTTGGGGTTGGGGTGTGGACAGTGGGAGTCTAACTGGAGATGCTGCCACCTCCAAAAGGGGCTTTCAAGTCCTGTCTCCTCAATGCTGCACTGCTGGCAGCTGCAACACACCCACACCACACTTTTCAGCTCTGATCCCTTTACAATCTGCTAAGATAAACACCTCATCAGCTCTGGACCTACACAAAGCAAGCAATACCTAGAGACAGCTTCATCTCAGTTCTGTGTTATACATCACACTCACCAGAAGAAAACCAGCAGATGCCTGCCTGCTGAAGCTGCGATGCAGTGGGGAAGTGGGGGTGCACTCCTTAGCTGGTTTGGGATCAACCCTGAGCAGCTGTTGGTGCTGAGGGCAAAGGAGTCACTGTTATCCCACGGTGCTAAGCAGGGCTGCTGATATCTGGTGTGTTCCAGCTCCCACCCAGGGCCTGCCTCTTTGCTGATAATCTGAGGCACACTAGAATTCTTCAAGGTTTGAACATTTAGAAGTAACTCTCCATTACGGCAGATGGGTTTTTTGTTTTGTTTTGGGTTTTTTTTTTGTTTTTTTTTTGTTTTTGTAGTTTTGGTTGTTTTTATTTTTGTTTGGTTTTGGGGATTTTTGTTGTTGTTGTTTTTGTTTTACAGAATCAGTGAATCACAGAATGGTCTGGGTTGGAAGGGACCCCAAGGATCATCAAGTTCCAATCCCCCTGACACAGACAGGGTCACCAACCTCCTGGTCTGGATCTAGACAAGGCTGCCCAGGACCCCATCCAACTAGCCTTGAACACCTCCAGGGTTAGAGCATCCACTGCCTCTCTGGGCAGCCTTTTTTTCCAGCACCTCACTACTCTTCTTGTGAAGAACTTCCCCCTAACATCCAATCTAAACCTTCCCTCCTCTAGCTTCAATCCATTCCCCTTTGTTCTACCACTATATAGCCTTGTAAAAATCTGATTCTCCTCCTGCCTATATGCTGCATTTAAATACTGGAAGGCTGCAACGAGGACCCCCTGCAGCCTTCTCTTCTCCAGGCTGAACAAGCCCAGGTCCCTCAGCCTGTCCTCACAGGAGAGGTGCTCCAGGCCCCTGATCAATTTCGTGGCCTTCTCTGAACCCTCTCCAACATCTCCACATCTCTCTTGAATCAGGGTCCCCAGATCTGGATGCAGTATGGGGATTTAAGGAACTGGAAGTCACATAGTTGCCTGAATGGAAGGACCAGAGCTCAGTTCTTTCAGCCAAAGCAGACCTCCATTGGCTAGCAGCAGCAGCAGGTCTTTTATCTTCCTACAGACCTGACTGGTAGACAGGACATATGTGTGTGCAGGGTGGTACCCTTCACTTGGCTCCATGTGTCAGGCAGGGACCTGGCCATTATAACACAGAGCACAGCCTTTGGGCCCTGGCACTGCTGGGTGTACCAGTACTGTGTGAGGGCTGTCCAGTTGTCCCTGTGCTGTCTGAGTTTAGGCCACCCTGGGGATAAGAAAATCCCACTATAAGCATTCACAGCCAAATTCCCCTTCAAGACGACAGATAATGGAAACACGGAATTTTGCCTCTTTCCACAGGAACAAATGGTTTATAGGCCACACAAAATCCATGCAAAACCTGGATTTACCACAGACTTTCACAGCTCTCCGCAATGCCTCTATTCCCCCAGCTCTCTTTTCATCACACTGCCTGCAAAAAAGGCATCTCTTCCTCTCCTCTTCACTTGTCCTCTGCCCCATGCTGGAGAACCCTCTCCATGAGAGGCAGTGGTGGGAAGGCAGCAGTGCTCGTGGGCCAGGACTCAAGCACCGCACCATGTCCCCTTGCAGCTTCCCAAGGGATTACCTGTGTGGGCACAGGGATTGGCTCGGCTTCTTTGCACACAGATATGCTGTGGATCCAGGGCTGGATCAGCACATTTTGCTAGTACAGGTCTACCTGGGAAATCTGGTCTAAAGGCTTTTCTTTAATCTCCATCACTGCAGGTCAGAGCCTGCTGCCTGCCACCAGTGAAATGAAAGGCAGTGCAGCGTGGAGCTCATTTTTCCCCCTCTCCTTTTCACAAAGAACACCAACAAGCTCCGTTCAATCCTCTCAGTCACTCATGGGACTGTTGTGGGACCTTTTTTGCCTCTGAAGGAGCCAGCACATGACCCACGCTAGGTTCCTGATGGAGCCAACACGTGGCCTGAAGGGCTACTCCTTTCTGGCTGCCCCCACCACCACCCACACAGCCCCATGAGCCCCATCAGGCTGTGTCAGGGCTGGGTGGGGAGCAAGACAGAAAGTGCCAGGCATGATGTAGGTGATGAGGAGTGTAACAAGGCAGTTACCTGTGTGACAGACCTCCCCATCCCTTGCAGACACACTGTGCAGGGACATGGTGAGCCCTGCTAACCTGCTGTTGGTCTCTGGAGCTCTCTCTCTTTTTGAGGAGGGATGCTTGATGGCAAAGCAACTGAGCATGGGCCTTAGGCACAACCCAGGGTCTAGCTGTCAGGCACACTCCTCAGTCCAAATGAAGTGGGACTGCACGGCTCTTTTACAACAAGAGGTGTCCTGGAGACTATAGTTCACAGGAAGCTCCATCCCCTCCCTCTCTGGAACAGCACATTGGATGAAGGTGGCCCTGGGCTGTCCTGCAGTACTCCTTGTGTTATTCAAGGCTTCCATGGCACCTGTCTATGGTTTGATGTGACCATAGCAGGCTGCAAGGCACCAGAAGACCCCAGAATCCCTGTGGTGGGCTAGGTGGTGGCAGATGGTGAGCCAAACTGGTGTATGTCTTACTCCCAAGGGGAGTGCTGAAAAACACTATATACCACAGCTATCGTTTGGGATGCCAAGTGTTCTGGGGCTATTCAGTTCCCTGCTGGAAACCACCAGCTGCCAGTTATTACCATGGAGTGTAAATTGGGTCCTGTTAAAATGCAATTTCCAGAGCTCTACAGCACTTGTTTTTCTGAAAATGCCTTTTGTCTGCATTAAGTGCCTTCCTGGGCCGAGCGAGATGAGCAGTGATCAGTGGGGCCAAAGCAAAACCAAATGGCAGCAGCACCAGCTTCTCCTGCGGCCTACGTAGGGTCCTGCTGCTGCATGCCTGTTCTACTGACAGGGGTGCACCCACACTGGGGGTAGCCTGGAGAAGACAACATGTCAGGGCAGATTAATGGAGAAAGAGCAAGGGACCAAAAAGCCAGGAGTGAGAGAAGACCCCTTCTTAGCACACGAGATGCAACGCAACTTCTTGTCCTCACTCCGAAGCAGGGTGCCATGTCCCACCACACTCAAAGCACAGAGCCTACGGTGATATGTCCCCCCACACTGTCCAAAGGCACACAGGAGGCAGAGGGCTGCTGCAGCACTTCCAGGGAAAGACTGACATCTGCATGGCTCCGGCTGACAAAGGGGACTGAGACAGTAGCACCCTGAAGCAGCAACACCCTGAGCTCTCTGCTTTAAGGCAAAAGTTTATCTCTTCACGTGGGGTGAGGTGACATAATTTACCTCATCTAGGAGGGGTCACTGCCTAGGGCAAGTGAGGTTCCTCAGGGCAAAGTGAATGACCCCCTGGCTATTTTCACAGGTAAAACTCCCTGCCTCAGACTTGCTGAGAGCTACAAGGGGAGCAGGGCTGGCACAGGGACCACTTCATGCTGGAGACAGGGCTCAGCTCAGCGACGGTACAATGGAGAAGCTTCTCCGAGCAGTGCCGCTTGCTGCTGTCAGTGACTGTCCCTCCCAGGCTGAGAAGCACAGGGCACCAACCCAGGGCATTTTTCCTGGCACAGAGGGATAGAGACAGGCTGAGGAGGAGGAATCTGGATCCTCGTGTCCCTTTGGTACTGAAGCATTTTTGTGTGGTTCTGGAGTGGTGCACCCACAGCCTTTTGTACAGAAAGAAATTAAATTTCCATATAGCGATAGGGGAGAAAATACAATTTGTATCATGGATGTATGAATGAGTGTAGTAACACTCATTCATACATCCATAAATTATTTTTTCTTTTCAAGAAATTCACCAGCCTAAACACCTGAACTCCCCCACTTTTTCCCTGATTACTGGCCTATTTCCTTCCAGAATAAATCTACTTCCCAGAAGAAGGGCTCACGTATTGCTGCTGCTACAGCTGCGGGGCTCTGCTGGGGCAGCTCTGCACGCATACCAATCATAGCGCTTCACTTAAGGAGTCTCCAAACCGTTTGCATGCTACACAGAGTTTTTCACACAGATGAAGCATCTCTTCGCTCCCATATGGCTGGGAAGAGTTGCGCTTGGGCATTCCGATTTACTTAACTCCACATCAAATGAAACATATTAGCTCCATCGCTTTCCAGTGGCTGATCTATGTGGAAGGAAATTAGTCTATTGCTATTACCAGCCAGGAGTAGCTTTTCAGAGCAAGCGGCAGGAACTGATGTTCATATTGTTAAAAGCCATGGATTGAAGTCCTGTTGATGACCTGTTATTAGGACTTGGACTGAACTGTGGGAAATTATAATAGGAGAAGTGTATTTTTCAGGATACAATGCACAACTACAAAAAAGAATTTTCAAATGGAAGTTTCTTTGTAAGCCCCGCTTGTAACTAACACAGTAGCTTTCACTGCTTCTAATATCTACAACTTATACCCAGGAGCCTGCACACTCACATATTTTCTGTTTTATACCCTGGAAAAAAAAAAGAAAAAGAAAAAGAAATTGAGTATATATCGGCTAACACCCACATAGCATTCTTCCTAATGTATTTCTACAACTACCAAGCAGAGGTCTCCTTGTAAATAAAAGCAGTCTCTTAAATTTATATTGCACTCTTCTTCTGCAGGGACTTTCATACTATGTACAGGAATAATCTCCACCATCACTGAAACGCAGCCAATTCTGGAGTGGAATAAAGCAGCTACTCGATAGGCACAGAGCAACATAAAACATCAGGAAGAGAAACACAATGTACCCAGTTGGGACTACAACAGATATTTAAGAAGACAGTCTGTAATTAAGTTTAAGGACTGTAATTTAGCCAGAACACTGTGAAAAGTGTGAAGGGATCTTTAATTGGGAAGTGTAAGGAGCATGGCTTTATATCTCACCTGGGATACATTTACCACTGCAAGAATTGCCCCCTCAAGCATGAGGCCGGGGTAGTAAACCACAAATACCACTGACCTCAGAGAGGAGGAATGCTGCCTCCCCCCCATCCCACCCCATCACTGCACAGCTTCTCATCCTTGCTGCTGAAGTGCCTCTTTCCTCTGCTACACTCTCTCAGCGCATCTGCCAGGGAAATGAGGTCCTTCCTCTCATCTTCAGTACTTCTGACAAGCTGAGGCACTTGGGTTAATGACTTTCCCCCAACCTCACCACCAGCTGCTTTCTAGCCAGAGATAAAGGAGCAGAGGTCTAAGCAGAAAGGGTCTCCCTGAGACTTTTGCTGAAGTTGCTGGGCCCATGCCTGAGAGCAGGAGAAGGTTCCACCTCTGGCTGCGGCCATCTGCTCGCTCTGCCCTGGACCCATTGCCACCAGTGGGCCTCTTGTTCCCTGCACCGTGGGTCGGCTTGGTGAGGTACTTACGTTCTCCCTCGCAGGAGCTGGCAGCAGGGCACAGACACCTGCCTGCAGGTGTCCCTTTCTCAACACATGGTGCCCCTTTGCTGGCACTTGCCTCAGAGGAAACACTTCATCTATGATGCTGAACCATCAGGCTGCACTTCCCCAGCCCCACAGTGCCTCTGCTGCTCACCAAGCATCAGCAAAACGTGACTGTGCAATCGTGGCTAAGCAGCCAGTAGAAGCAAGGCCACAAGGGTCTCTTCCTCAGAGCCCAGAAGGTGAGATGGTTGCCCTGGACTATCTCTTACCTTTCCCCACCTTCTGCCCAGCAGAAGCCCCCTGGAACCAGCAACGTAACACAAATGCTTTGGCCCTGATAGATCAGGAGCCATCATGAAGCACCCAAGGGCCTCTGGAAAATAGCATCTCTCTCCCAGGAGTGAAAAGTGTACTCTTGTCAGGAGTGGGGTGATGGCTTCTGGCCTCCAACAAACACAGAGGAAAGGAAGAGCGTCAGACTGAAAGAGCTCATCTAACAGATGATAGTTGTGCTGGCTGCCCATGAAAATGACAAGAAGCAGAATCGCTTGTGGCACCCGTAGCATCACACAGCACTGCCTGGCCCTGAGAGACAGCTACAGGTCTCCTGGTCAAATATGATCTGGGCTCCAGAGGGAGGAGTGGAGACAGAGAAGACAGAGTCCTCCTCATTCCTGGAAGTAGAGAAATGCAACTGGAGCAAGGGAGACCCATACCATCCCCTCTTTCTGGTCCCTAGGGCTGATGTCCTTTCTCTCTCCAGTGGTGACTGGGTAGCATGAGTGCGGATGTGCCCTTCCAGGAGCAAGTTTCATCTTGGGTTTCAAGCCTCCAAACTGGATGCCTTGGGAGTTAAATAAGGGCTTTCTTCCTTGGTGGAGAAAATGAGGCACCAGCTGGAAGCTGAGCAATGCAGGAGGCAGCTAATACATTCAGGTGATCGTAGGCAAACACAGATGTCTTGGAGAAGCTGATATATTCACCACAAATGTGAAGGAGCCATGGGTACTGGGGGCTCACTGCACATCCGTAGTGTCCCAGATAAGGAGTTTGAATGGGGCATCCCTTAGGGGGAAGAGTCCCACTTAACTGAACTACCAGAGCAGAGGCGAGCAAACCCTAGTCCAGAGTCCCACGGGGATAACTGCCCTGTGCAGGGAGGTAAGTCATGCCCAGAGCTGCTGAGAGTTGCAACAAGGCAATCGGCTCTTGCTCGGCCAGTGTGAGGCAGAACTTTCTCCTGGGTATCATCTGGAGCAGCGTGTGCCTCCACCACGAGCAGGTCAAGCCAGACCTGCCGCAAGTCTGCAGAGCGACACACCAGCTCTACTGTTTCATGGTGCCATCAGAAAAAAGGTGAATTTTCCCATTCTTCTGTGACAAACGGGCCCATGGCTCATCACAAGTCCCTCTTTTGGGTCAAGCTTCCTGCCCCCATCCTTCTTGGGGCACCTTCCTGCCCATTCTACCCTTCAGATCCTCTGCCCACTACTTTGGCCATGGAAGCCGAGCACCTGCAAGATCTCACACGCTGGCAAATTTCAGCCACGTCTCCCCTGAGCAGTGAAGCTGTTGCCACACTTTGCCCTCCCTGCTGCTAATGCACTTTGTGTGCTAAAAGGCCTCGGTAGGTGAGAGGACAGCATTGGAGCTGCCTAACTGCTGGCCCAGGGGGCTGGTCGTGGGCACGGGATCCGCTGTTTGGCTGAAGAAGGTTGAAATGCCTGACTCTTCCCACAATCCGAAAAGCTTGAGGTGAGGGAAGTTTAGCAATGGGATAAAAGACTAAAATAAATAGGTAACGAAAGAGGCAGAGAAGCAATCCTTGGCTGAAGCAACTGCCATCCCTGCATTCACAGGGGGAAGTCAATGTGCAACTGATCCCCCTTCCCATTCCACCCTGCTCCATCCCTCAGCCCCACAGAGACACCCTTTAGTCTGCAGCTCAGACCTTGTCTCATAGTTTCTCCACCCAACGAGAGTGCTGGGAGAGAGAAAGAGGCCAACGCTGCTGCTGCATCCAGCTGGGACTTCTCCACCACTCAGCGTGGTCCATGTGATGGGTCCATTCCTGCTCCATCTTCTTCAGGCTGGCTGGTGAGAAGCACAGAGAGGTGGGGAAAGGCCAAAGCAAACCACGCAGGGGGGGGCAATTAAATACGTGAGAGCCTGGAAGATGCGAATGGATGGAGACACTGAAGCACATGCGGTGCGAGGCAAGATGCTCCAGCCACCAGCAAGTGACGTGGCTGCTGCCCCACTGTCGAGGCCGGCGTCGCTGCAGGGAGCTGCAGCCAGAGCGGGGCAGCCCCAGGCAGCGGAGTAGTGTGGGGAGGCCAGGGGAATACTGCGGTACGTCATCTGCTAAGCTGTGGGCTCTGCAGTAAAGAAGGTAACTGTTCTGGTAGAAATTTGTGCTTTAATATTTTTTTGTTTGTTTAAAACAAGTTCCCACTTCCCTGAGGAAGCCCTGTCCGACATTCCCAAGGAAACATGGGGGTGGTTTTTTTCCTCCTTCATTTGCTCTTCACATTTCTTCATTCCTATTGTTTGCCTTTCATTCCTTCTTTTCCGTGTGTTTCTGTTTCTTTCCTTCCTCTCTCTCTCTTTTTCTCTCACTCTCTCTCACTCTCTCTCATGCACGTGCTTTTAAAAATGTTTGTCTTTATTTTTTAATTTTGTTCTAGACATTATGACTTTCTCAAGGAGTGCTCCAGTTCTGAACCAGATCCCTTTACGTGGTCATGCCTGTCAGTCTTTGGTAACGTATGGACACTTTGGTGTGCCAGTGAGGAGGGGAGGAAGAGGAGCAGAGGTGGCTGAGTAGGAAAGGAGCAGGAATGTCTCGGTCTGAAGACAGGAGCGCTCTCTTGCCATCATCTGAGCAGCACGTAAAGGAAGAAAGTCAATGGGCCACAAAGAGAAGGGCTGTGCAGGGCCGGGACACTGCTTCCTGGAAGAGCAACCGCTGCCAGCCGAGAAGAGAGAAAAAGGATTAGTGGTGTGATGAATCCAGACCTCATCAAATGAGTCAGCTAAGTGTCTGAGCCTCTCCCCCATTCTGAACCACACAGCACCTCACAGATCTATTGGAAGGTCTTTCTAGCCTGCCCTGCACATTCTCAAGGCTTCCCAGAATGATTCCTTTTTCCACCTTGGGAGAAGAGGTTGTATCAGTTACTCTGTGATCTAACCCTCCTTTCTTCCCCATAATATTCAACTTGGGTAAAAAACCCCCACCGTTTTTCTTCTTGTTTGGTTACAGCTTGGCCATCCTAGGCTGAAACAGGCATTTAACTGCACCTGAAATTCTGAAATTTTTGTCTTCTGATTATTTTGGGTTTTTGTTTCCCCCTTCACCTTTGGAGTTAAGAAACCCGTTGAAAGTGACTCCTTCAACAAGTTTCCTTTTTCCTTCAAAAATAAATCACACACACATGAGACAAACTGAACCTTGCTGACAAGTGCCTGCCTGGCTCTGGTTGGCGTACTCTGAACATCTGCTCTCCTGCCCACCTGAGGCATGTCACTGAGGGCACAGGCATGAGGCTCACCAGTGATTCCCACCCAAGGACTGATGCCTCCATGCTGCTTATGTGCCTTGCTATGGCTTCAACCTACAGAGCCAAACCAGTTGGAACGAGATTGTCACCATTTCGGCAACACTGACACCAGGATGATGTGGATGGACTGGAGAAGGGATGGTGGAAATTAGCTCAAGCACCCACTGTCAGGATCAGGAGGGCAGTGATATACATCCCTCCTATGTGTGCTATACCCTGCCTGGCTGTGTCTCTCTGCTCTGAGGGAAATGGGAAGAGGCCCAGCCCTCTCTGTCTCTGGGTACCAAAAGGCAGATTTTGTTCCCCTGGAAAAGGACCGACTTAATGCTGCAAAGGCCCTTGGCACCTACAGAAAGTCCTTCCCCTTCCAGTGCTCCCATATCTAAGGTTTCCAGGAAATGAGATATTGCAGATGCCTTTAGCTTCTTGGGGATGACATCCCCAACCCAACATACTGGTAAAGGCCTCAGCATGCTGGTGCCTGGCAGCGCAGTTCGTACTGGATCTGGCTGCTCCTCTGAGCTGTTGCTAATCATGACTATAAAGAGCAAATTCAAGGTCCTGACAGCCCTTCTGCTGATGGAGTCAACACATCTTGTTGAATACCACCAAGATGTTGATGTGCTCTGGAATTAGCTGTGCTTCCCTAGCATGTGCATTCACGTACGCGTTCCCACCGTTTCCCTCTGAGGCACGCACACTCTCACCCTTATTTGGTCCAATTGGCTTCCTTGGACAGTCCCCCTTTTTCAGAGTGACGTCATCGATGGCAATGTCCCCTTCATAGCTCGTGCCTCGGACACCTTCGAAGATGATCTGCAAACAGAGCATGGGACAGAGCCTAGCATGAGGCTGCAGCTGTGGAGGACCCTTCCTGTGCTGCAGGGCTCTGCAGAGCAGCGTGCAAACCAGATCTTATCAGGTCCCCAAGTGAATGACTCCGCTCTGTTTCTCCAGGACACACAGGATCTGAGAGCCAGACCTGTCTGCTCATGGGACCAAGCCCTATGTGCTGAGCATCTGTGGAGTAACAAATGAGCACGTAGAGCTCTGTTTTATTAAGTGTGCTGCATTAACAAAGCAACTAGTACTGAACAGTGCTCAGAAGAGTAACTAAATTCTTATTTATTATTTTAAAGTACCCTAAAGCATGCTGGGCATTTTGCCACCATGCCACAACTTATCAGCCTGTGCAGACCTGGCTCACATAAACAACCCTACAACAGCAAAGTAGCACGGTGGGCAAAACCACCAGCAATAAAACACCCGGTAACAAAGCAGTTTGCTTCCTGGCATCACATAAACAACTAGATGAGCAGATCCAGAGTGCCCAGATCACATCCACAAGCTGTCCTACAGTCCGAAACCAAAAGGACAGTGGGGGTGGGTGCTTGCAGAAGAAAATGACGGCTCTTGAAGTTGCTTTACACCAGCAGGCCAGCATCCCCCAGCTGCTCAGTCACACAGAAGGAACTCTTTGACAAAGAGTTTCCAGACCAGCAATAATCAGAAAATTTACAGTGCCAAACTGATGCTAGCACATAACAACATCTTATGGCTTCAGAGAGAAGTGGATTTCATCTCTGTGCATCCACCAAGTTCTCCCCTTGCACCACTGACTCTGGGCTGGGGAGCTCCCAGTGCTCTCCCTGTGCTCAACCAGCCCCAGTGCCATGGAGGCAGATGTCTGTTGGGCAGTCTCCTACAGCCTATGGCACAGGGACAGGGCAGGTGGCTCCTTGGCTGTGGACCAAGCTTACCTGGAAGGGTCCGGGTGGGTTGATGGGTACGTGTGCTTGCTGCCACATGTTCCCCCGGTTCCCACTGAGCGACCAGACCTGGGTGTCAATGGCTCGCTTGTTCCTCACACGAACTAGCAGGTTCAAGGAGCCTGTAAAAGAGAAACTCAACCTCGAGCCACAGCTGTATGCCCAGCTATGAGACATCCTGCAGAGCCCCAGCAGTAACCTCTGGAGGGAGCCAGCTTTCTCCTCGCTTCATGGGCAAGCGCTGCTGGCAATGTTTCATCCATCTGGGCTATCCAAGGGAGGACACAGACCCAGATGAAGACAGAAGGGACAGGATGAGGAAGAAGCAGTCTGTAGCATGGCACAAGAAGGGGATGACAGAAATGCTAGCTGCGAGGGACCTCTAGTGACACTCCATCCAACCTCCTGCTTGAAGCTGTATCCAGCTCTACATGAGGGCAGCATTGCTTTGCCTGGCCAAGTCTTGAAACTCCCTGAGGAAACCAACTTTTCCTAATGTCCAATATGAACCTCCAGCACTACCAGTTGCGGCCACTGTTCCCTACTGTATTGTTCCCTACTGATTTTTGGCTCTGTTATCTTAAAAATTGCCCTTTGAACAGTTGGGAGCCAAGGCTGAGAGCAGCCTTTTCTTTGCCAGACTGAGCAAGTCCAATTCTCTCAACCTCTCTTCCACAGGACTTCTGCTCTCAGCCCTTGACCATCCTGATGCCCCTCCCTTGACCAACATCCCACTTGACCTGGGGAGCCTGGGACACATGTTTCCCTGTTCACCACTCACACCTGACGTATGCTGTGCAGCTTATAGCCCTCTCCCTGCCACGGTCCTGGCCATCAGCTGCAGGAATACGACATGTCCTCCATCTCCACTTGCCCTGGAAGCAGCCTCACAGTCAGCAACCATCCTTTGCAGATGCTAAGTGGCACTGCATGTACCAACCACTGCCTGTGCCATCCCAGACCCATGTTTTCAGACACACACAAAGACCCTGAGAATCAACACCCAGCTTCAAGTTCTTTCACACAAAACAGTTCCCCAAAGGTTCTACCTGCTGTTAAACCAACACCAAAGCCAAAGAATCTCAACGTGTCTCCAGTTCTCACTTTGAGTAGTGTCACAACCTCCTACTCTCCATTCACAAATGAAACCATCTCAGTTGGTTTTCTGCAGCACCTATATAGTAAGACCCTCAGTTGATTTTTGTTTTGTTTCACTGAAAAAAAAAAATTTTTAAACATTAACTCGGGGCTGACCTGAAACACTTTTTCTCTCTTTTTTTTTTTTTATTTTCAATTCAGCTGGTGAACCAAAAAATCAATCACAACTCTAGTCATGCTGTTGCTCATCAGTGTTTCTGGTCTCCATACACAGACATTACACCTGAGAGCAGAGGAGCACTAATAACCCTTACTTATATACGTCCATAGTCTGTTAGCACCTGGGATGCTGCATTCCCACCTGGGGAAGCCCTTTTGAAAAGCATCAGTGAGAGATCAGGGGAAGAGAGAGGGAAAGAAACTTTCCTGTAATAATCTCCCTCTTTAATGATCCCTTGAAATTCTTCATTCTTGACACACTGGCCTTGGGAGGCACCGTGGGAAGGACAGGGACGTGGAAGTACCCTTGTCGAGCATCTCGCTGTCAGAAAGCTCTGATACATCACAGGGACTTCAGAGATGCATAGTAAAAATGATAAAATGTTTAGATTCCTAGTGGCTGGCTTACAAGTAAAGGTTAAGAGAATGAAATATGTGTATAATTTAGTGAACTGAGAAAAGAGGGGCATGCTACTGCCTGGAAATACTCAGGAGCATTAGCACTAAGACTGGCTGAGAAAATTAGATGCAGGCCTGACAGCGAGGGAGTATCCAATTCCCTTTCCTGGTGGTACCCAGTTTGGGATGCACACCAGGACCCAAGATAGAGAGCAACATAACTTGTTTCTCTCCCTCCTCAGAACAGCCAGCACTGCATGACCTCTGGGAGACAGAGGTGAGTGGGTGGGATTTCCCTCCTGGAAACACCGTGCCAAGTATGAGAGAATTTACTCTGGCAGCGAAGACCAGCTTTGAGCTCCTGGTTTCCTGGTGTCCTCCCTGTCCTCGAGAGCTCCCTATGAGGGAAAGTCTCTCCAAGAAGGATAGCTGGTCCTCGCAGAGACCCTTGGCCAAACTGATGGCCCACACAGGGACAACATAACCCCATAGATCAATGTCAACAGGAGTGTGCTCAGAGCAGCTAATTACCGACGCCAGAGCCGAGGTGAGGAACTGAGACCGAATGAAGAATTCATATGAAGCTGCTAGCAAGCAAGGATTAAAAACAACCATTGTCTATTCTACCCTCATTTGGGGACTTGCAGCTAGAAGCTGCCGTGCAAGAGCCTGGCTGAGTAGCCAGCACTGGGACAAATCAGGCAGCAAATGAACTTTGATGCCCTAGGAAAAAAAGCAAAGACGAGATAGGAAGAGACCCAGAGAAGCAACTGGAATGTAAATTAATGCCCCCAAAGCACTGGCTGTGAATGCCTGGCCTAAACCCAAACCAAGCCCAAGCAATATCATGGCTGGCAGCTGTGTGTCCTTGCAGCATCAGGAAAAAAGTTTCAACCTTTTGGTCCCTGAATTCCCTAACAGAACAATCTGAATATGAGCAGGCATTCTTCACATGGTTTGCAAAGGTCAAGGAAGCTCCCTTATCTGCCCACAACATGCAGTGTTTCACCACTCCTGTTAACACATGGAAAAATGAAGGTCAAAACAGACGAACAGTGTGCCCATGAATGACTTACAAATCAATCAGAGCTGTGAGGAGGAGTCAGATCTCACAGCTCTACCTGCAGTCTCTGCTAAGTTACAGAGTCTCCCTGAGGCTAGGAGAAATCCACACCGCTTCCCTTTCCCAGTAATACTGTCACTGGGAATGTGGTTCTAGGAGGTGTGGCAGGAGCAAGACTCCAGGACCTCAAACAAAACAGGGATTTGATACCCCATTTGATCTGTGTCCACAGTGCTGCAGATGTTAAAGATTGTGCAGGTCTTCTGCTTTATTTCTTTCTATCATGTGTCAGTCTGCCAAAGGTCTGTCCGTCAAGTTTAAGGGTGTGTAGTCTGTGATGGAGGTACTTGGAAATGATTCTTCAGTTCTGAGATGCAGACAGAGCCAAAAAGCATTACAGTCCTGTAATTACAATTACACATAGTTTCCTGCATCAGAGTCCAAATCCAGATGGTTACTTTTGTTACCTATTTCTGCTGCTGCTACCCCTTCTTCACCTTCCTCATCAGATGTATCTGGCATTTCCTAAGGGCACCTGCTGGTGAGGAACACACAAAGACACCCATCTATCTGCTACTAAATCTCTCCAGCTGACCAGAGACAGAGAAACACAAAGGAAATCCCAGGACACCAGCAATCCTGTTGTTACCTCTCTCCATACAAGGCATTCTTCGCATTTTTCTTGTAATCTGTATTATCCCTTCTTCCCAATAAAAAGGGAGAATAAAGGCCAGTGATGAGTGATGAGGAATCAATTATGAGGAGAGTGAGCTGTACCTTCTGCTGGCTGCCTTTAAGACCAGAGATGGCATTTCAAAAGAGTGGCACTCACACAAAAGAGCACCAGCTGGGCTGCCAGATATTGCAGCCCAAGGGACACCTTCAAATGTTACCTCCTCACAACAAGAAAAGGTCTTCTCTTGGTTTCCATGGAATGGGGACTTCGCTGTCACTTTGAATAGCAGTGTAGATCTGGAAGAGCTGGCACAGGCAGCACTGGGAGAGAGGCAGGGTCTGTAAAGGGCAGGGCCACAGGAACAGTCCCTGCAGGATGGCAGAGAAGGTAGAGGTTTCCTCCAGAGCTCTCTGTGGGGAAGCTGGTTAACACCAGGTGACGGGTGGGGAAAGGCTGAGGGACAGCTCAGTTTATATGACTTGGATGGAAGGTGGGCAGCCAGAAGAGCTAAGAAGCAAAGGGAGGATGATGCTGCACTCCGGGAGACAAGGTGCTGTGCTGAGTAGAAGTCTGTGGGATGGGGTGGGGAAGGCTGCTGGGATCCACAGCCAGCAGCTGGACTGGCCTCAGGCCCACACACAGCCTTGTCCCACTGCAACTCCTGGCTGTGCTCCTGCACAATCCCTGCTCCAGCACAGGGCGATCTCAGGAGACCAGCTATCCATGAGAAATCCTGGCTGCAGCCCCAGCTTAGATTGGTCACCCAGCTGGAAATCCAGGACTGGAAATTCCCATGGCATTTCACCTGCAGGCAAGACAGACTGAGATAAGAAGAAGACGAAACTGATCCATGGCAAGAGATGTCCAGTGGATGGGAAGAGATACATGGTGTGGAGAGGACTCAGACCTTCTATAGCCTGGCAGGGTCACTTGCAGAGGACTAAAACCAGGCTGGGGAGAAAAGAGCGCTTTCCTTTCTACCAGGAGGTCTGAGCACTTCCTTAGGTGTGGTTTAGCGTTAATGCCACTGATCACAATCTAAACCCCCAAAGCTTACTGAAGGCAAATCCTCGGAGCAAATGACAGTCCCCAGAAAGAATCTATTACTGTCATAATCCTCCCAACACATGGGTCTCTTTCCCTCTCTCATTTAATTGGATGTTAATGAACAGCAGTGTCAGGCGGGTGTTCTCGGTGACAGTGCTCTGAGGGAAAGTTACTGCTCTCAGAGCTGGAAAGCAGAGGGTGGAAAAATAATTGTAGCACAGATAGAGATGGAGAAATAATATCAGCTTGTACTGACTCATAATTTCTAGGAATCTAAGCTGTCTTCGTGCCATGATAGGATGTATTTACTCTCTCACAGTCTCTAATGATGCTTCGTACATTAACATATCCGGAATAAGAATTAAAGCCTCTCGGCTGTTTTCTACTCCTGATTACAGAGAATTTTATCTCTACATGTCTTTAACTGATCTCAGCTTGATGTACAGGGTCCCCCGTGTTCAGAGACAGGGTTACTACACAGACCCCTTCCTGCAGCCACCGCTTCAGTAGCTTAAAGCAGGTGGGTTCAGAGGGGTCACCCATAGTGAGAAAACAGCCTTGGTCAGAGTTTGGAAAGCAGCACTATCCCACCCCTACTCAGGAGACATCCCCATCGGCTTCGGAGAGGCACTGAGCATGTTCGGCGCTGTGCCGCAGGCCGGCTATTTGCTATGGGACACTCTCTCTGCTTCATTACAGCGGGGAGGCCATAGTGAAGGGGATCAGGGGAATCAGAGCCTCCAGTTCCCTGCCATGGCTAGGACTTTCTGGGGATATAAACAGCAGTATGGTAAGTTTTGATTGGCTACGTTTCCTCTACAACAAAACTGCTATCTTGCTACAGGGAATTTTCTTTGGATTTTACTGTGGCTTTAAAAAAATCAAAGAAACAAACACATTTCCACCCCTGACCTCCTAAACCACCATCAAATGAGGATGGGCTTGAAGCAATATCCCCTGACATGGCAAAGCCAATTGCACAGATTGATCTATGATGCACTGCTATCTCACCTGTCTGGCATGCATATGAATTTTGGGACAGAGATAATGGACCAGAAGAGAAGAAGCAACAACACTGCACCATAAAGAGGCAAAGTGGACACATGGCTGGAGCCCTGACGGAGGGGACATGCTGGGCAGGGGGACCTGGGGCATGAACACAGTAGATAAATGAAACAATATGGTCATGTCTGCCTTGTGATGAGGAATGTGAGTGCTAACGGGAGTAAGGCAGGCAAACTACAGCTACAGCTACTTCTCTCTAGCATATCCCCACCTGTCTGTGTACACAGAGAGCAGATGGTGATATAGCAGAAGCAGACTTGCAGTGAAGCCATGCTTGAGCTCCTTTGCTCATTTGATCCACCGTCTTATTAGAAAAAGTGTTAGCATGGTAAGACGAACGATACAAGACTTCCATATTTGATGCTGTGGGTATGGAACAAAATCCTGCCACCCCTTTTCTGGGGAAATTCCCTCTAAGGTTGATTGTGACCATAAAAGGCTTTCTATGTGTGGACAATAGGATATGGTTTAAGGAATTAAAAAAAGGGAGGAAAAAATCTCCACACTCCATAACATTAAATTTACAGAGAATTACAAAGGCCCATCCAACACGCAGCCAGGACAGAGTAGAGGGAGGGTACAGAGTCTGGCATTTAAAAGACAAGCAGCATAAGTTCTTAGGCTTTTTGCCAACTTCATGTCCTATTCATCACACAATCTCGCTTAAGCACATCCCTTTCCCATACTTCAACATTTTTCAGGGCACAATGTGGACAGACTACATCCCTTCCTGCAGGACAGATGGGGTGTCTGACGCAGCCCCAAGCCCAGCTGTGTTTTCAGAGCCCCTGAATGCCGCTGTGGACAGCAGCCCTGATCCCATGTGACAGTTCACCTGGTGCTGTGCAGTGCCTGCCCGTGGTCAGCACAGGGCTCATTGTGGCAGTCTGCAGCAGACCTGACCACGGGATCAGGCTAGGAGCTGGTTCCCTCTGCCTATCACCTGCTGAGCCGTGATCCCGCCTGCCTTCAGTCCAGACATTCAGCTGAAGAGTCACCATGCCCTCAGTTTCCCCACACCTCCTGGAGACCAGGAGCCAGGTTCTTTGCACAGTTCATGTGCTCAGCTCTCGGACTGAGAGCATGCACCATGCTCAGCTCTCTCGGTCGAGCTGAAACAGAAGTCTGCTTCATAGACACTGTCAGGTTTATAAGAGCACAGCAGCCAGACAGGGGAGTCTTCTTCTGTGTGCAGGCTTTGCAAAGAGCTCAGCCAGGGAGCAGAGAGTCTTCCAGGGCCCCCGAAAAACACGTAGTGTGTGTATGAGGATTCTTGACAAAAAAACCCCCAAACCACAGATGCAGATGTACATCTCTTGAGGAAAACTTTTCCTGTCTCTTTTCTATCCCCATTAACAACCTATTTCCCCATCATGACCCAGTCTGTGGTCTCTCGGTCCCGGAAGCCAAACACAGGGCAGCTGCACGGCTGCAGGGCTGGGAGCAGATGGGCTGTTTTAGTGCAGAGCTGAAGCCAGCAAGACAGCAGGAATGAGCAGCTGAGATCACATATTCTTCCTGTTGAACTGAAGGCACCACTCAAAATCTGTTCTCTGGTCTCCTCCTCTCCCTGACCCAAGAAGACATGAGAGGTGACTGTTTCAGGCCTGGGGAGTGGTTTGCTGCAGGAAGGCTGCTAAAGTAGTAGTAGTTCCCAGATTTGAGACAGGATGCAAAATACTCCTTTCCACTTCATGACCAGCTGTACTTTCACCAGAAAGTTTCTAGGGGGCTGGTTGTGAGGCAGTGATACTCCCAACCTGGATCTGTAAACTCATTCAAGTGCTGGGGTGCCTGTCATCCCTGCAGAGCTCTCTCTGGGAGAAGCAGTCATTCCTGGCAGTAATGGTGGTGACTGACGGTTGTCAACCATTTTTTTTTATATTCTAGGAAGCATTTCAATGCATGTTACAAAGTCATGTCCTGTTGAAGTTCAAGAACAGATGGGGATGGTTGTATTGCAAGATAGATGTGCAGTCTGCCCCCACAGCCTTTATCCTGTCGGAGCACTCAGGGGGATCTCCAGCTGTGCACCTGTAATGACCAACTTCAGTTCTCACTTGTACAATTGTGGCACTGGTGAAACAGTTTGTGGTTTACAGAGAAAACAGAAGAGTGACCTGGGAGTGCTAAGGAAGTAGCCGGATATGCACTGAGAGCTCCCGTTTCCTCTTAAGTGTCTGTTAAGTTTTGTATCTAGCAATTTCAGGGCCTGAATAATTGATGGAACACCTAATGTCTTGGGAGACAATCAGCGTATCCCCACAGATGCTCAACTTTGCACAAGGCTGCTGCTGCAGTGAGCCAAGTCAGAATGGAAAGATGCTTTGCTGGAGAGCCTGCAGGAGAGGAGGGAGGATCGCAGCAGCTTCCCAACAGATGAATTACAGTGACTCAAATCAGGTAAGCAGGAGCAAAGATGATGTGTGGGGATTCAGGGCACTTGCAAACAAGTTGGTGTCAGCAATCTTTGCCCCTGACGACCTTCCCAACAAGCTCAGGAATGTAGTCTGATCATAACTGATAAGACAGAAGAAGAGGATTTTAGAAGAAGGCAACATTTCATGGCTGTTTGCATGGGGAACTTGATTCAGCGATGCCTATTTAGTGAGGAGCAAGGAAAGGCAGGGATCAATGCACCGATATTCAAAGTACCAAGCAGAATGCCTGCATCAACATGAAGTCACTTTATTCATGGAATAAAAATGACACATAGCCAATCCACATCTGAATACCTTTCCCTCCTCTCAATGTCTTCTTCAGCTTTACGTGCCAAGCTCTTTGTCTTCAGGATGATTCAATCCACATCTGCAAGCCATGTCAAGCATGCTGTTGGTGCTCTTCATAAGTAAACATCCAAGGAAGGTATAGACCCATAGTATTTACTAGGCTCCAGCAAGAGTAACTGAAGGGAGTTCTCTGTGCTTGGTTATGCAGGAAGTCTGATTAGATGATGTATTGGTCCCATCTGGTCTTAATAATCTTTAAATCTATGGCTCTAATCCAAAGCTCACGTGAGTCCTTAGAAAAACAATGACTTCAACAGTCTCTGGTTCAGAGCCACTGTATTGAACCTACAGAGGTTGAATGACACTTTACAAATACATGGTTATCTTGCCAGGTATTTATAATCCCTGCTCATGAACATGGCATTTGACTAACTTCCAAAAAACCTCAAAGCAGATACTACCAGGAGACCACAATCTATCCAAAGGGCCCACAGGAAGCTGCTGTATGTCTGAACAAAACATTAGTCAAATACACATCTATTGATGGAAGAACGAGTAAAGCCAAGAACCCATCTGAGTAACTGGAAAAAGAGAGTTAAAAAAATTTGAATAATTTTTTTCATTACAAACTGTTCACTTAGCTGTAACTGCAACTTGTTTTCATGAGCCTGGAGGGAAGTGAATCATACTCATTAGGAAAATCAGCCTTCCCTCAATCTATCCAGTGATGTAATCTCTACTGTGTAGAGTTATTGCACTGGAGATAATGGCATGGATTTCATGAACGATGTGTTTGTGTATAAAGCAAACTGCATATATCCAACAGAATGCAGCTACCTCCAGGGTGCCACCTGTATAAATGTGCAGTAGCAGGGTGATGTGTTCTAAGCAAGGTTTGAGTAGAAACGAGGGAACTGCCATGTTGAATCTTACAAAAAGGGTATTTTCATGGTTCGGATTGCTTTGTCATTGACATAGCTGGTACCTATCAACCTGTGTGACTTGTCAGCTCTGACTACTGTCACTTGTCAGAAACAAGATGCAGACACACAACATTCGTTCTAACAATGGCTCCTATGTATGATCATCCACCACAATGGCTTGGATAGACCTTTGCACTGGTTGCTTTATCATGAGTTGAAGAAGCAATTCAGTTTGCTAGGCATTCCAAATGTGTGTTTCCTACTCAGCACGAAGGCATCAGTGGTGAGAACACCAGCGTGAGCGGGCTGCTGGAACTGGCCAAAGTAAGACCAAGATGCTGTTAGTGCAGAAAGGAGGCTCAAAGTACAAAAACTGCAAGCCAAGAGCAGAGTCTTCAGACATTGCATGCTATCAAGACCACCTCTTCAATCCCAGGACCTGCCAGTCTCACTACAGGAAGCAGCTGAACTGTCCCATCTTTGGAGGTGCCCCAGGGCAAGTTTTTGCCTTGACCTCTCTCTGAGGCCACATCTCATCATAAGACTGTATGCTGGGACTGCTGTTACTAAAAACACAGCAAACAGTTTGAGAATAGTCTATTAGTGATCTCACAAATCAGAAGGAGGCTAAAAAAATTGATGCTTGGGTACATCTTACATCACTGCTTTTACCTGTGAGCGAATAAACTGTTTGACCCAAGTGTGTTCCTCATGAGCATAGTCATTGTCTCACAAGATAGGGAGCTATAGCATTAGCAATCACTCTGTACTATGGGGACCACAAGGGCCACCCAAAAAGCTAAATCCACTGTGATGAAATTTCCTCATCCTTCTGAGTGACCTTCTGCCTGCGGTCTGACCACGAAGGCATCTCTTGATACAGGATCTTAAAGAGCATCCAGGAGCAGGCAGGAGACTGTGCTAGCATGTGTAGTCAGCATAACCTGGCTACCATTAATCTAGGAGATGAGAAAGAGGGGCAGGGGACTGTGGTGGGAGCAGTCTGTCAGGGACATTGTCCTCTCAGAGCATCCCCCTCCCCTGGGAAGGAAGGAAGGGGAGTCAGATGGCTGAAGCAAGGACTTGCGGATCTGCTCCCAGCTGTGATGCTGACTCATCACATCACCTCACCAAAGAGGCTTTTTGAACTTGGCAACTGGTCGCTGCCTGTCATGGCTACCTTCCTCTGCTGAAGAAAGCAAGCAATTCCCCATCTGATATAACTGCTCCTGCTGCAACAAGACACCCTCATTCTTGAACATCTGGTGGAAACGGAATTTCTTTCCTTCCCCTCCCTCTGATATTTGTGTTTGGGCTGGCAGGATCACAGGGCAATGCAAATGCTCACTCTGGAGGGGGCTGGAGGAAGGAAAACTGATGACCAAATAACTCCACAAGAAAGAGAATTACCTCCAGGGAGCTCCCCTTCACCCTGCTCTCTCATCAGTTGAGAGATATTCAACATCACCCCGCTCTTCTAGTTGCTGAATATTTTATACCATGGCTACAAATGCTCCATTTGTATTCTGTTTCTCTCTTTCGTCATATCTATTATAAACGAGTAGTGTCTGGGAACTCTCCCAGGGAAGATTTGCCTGGATGGCTATGGATATTTTATAGTCAAATTGTGAGAGTAAACCAGCTTTCAAGTTTTGTAGGGGAGGGGAAGGTAATAAAAAGGTTATTAAAAAAATAAATAAATGTCGGGATTTTATACAGCTTCTTTTTATAGTGATAGAGATTTGGTTTGCTCCACAATGGAGCTGGAGCTGCTAGGAGAGGCTTGTGCTGGGAGATGTCCTCTTGCTGGCACTGTCTGCCAACAGGAGCTATCTAATCTGCTCTTGATAAGTGCTACGTCTGGCTCAGCGGGGCTGGCATGTGGCTTGGTAGGACTGGGCTGGCACTAGGTGAGCAGGGGCTGGGCTGTGTCTGCATGCATCAGGGATAGCTGGCTATATGGGAAAGTGGATGTGGTATGGGGTTGTAGCCACCTCATTTTTACCTTCATATAGTGTCATACGTGATACATGTAGGAGGCCACGATCTGTCTCCTCATTTGAAAGCAGAAGTCCTAACCAGGAGCCCTGTATCTGAGAGAAGGAACTCTTCTCCAACCCAGGCCTAAAGAAGAAGAACTGAAGAAACAGGCTTTTCCCTCAGACAGGCTGCCACATCCCCAGGAGACTCTGAGAGGACTTCAGCCACCAAGGGCACCGAGCCTAGCACCATCCAAACAAGATAAATCTTTCTGGCAGGGTTTCAGAACCTCCGCAGAATCAAAACCAGCTAGGGACTAACCAAAGTGCATTAGAAATGTAGACCAAGCATTAGACCTGCTGGTGTGTCCCAAATGCAGGTACTGCCAGAGTGCCGCCAGGACGGCAGCAAAAAAACCCCAAAAAGACCAAGTAGCCTAGGAGTCAGCAAGCAGCATAGCAGGGATGATGAAAAACAGATAATTTTAGGATTACTAGGCATTCTGATTTTCCTGGAGAGGTCTCAGTTTCACCCTGGTGCTCCAATATGTAGAACAGAAGCCAAAACGATTACAGAATATCATTGACTGGCCCTGAAATAAATTCCGGAGTAGAGAGCAGATACAAGGTACTGAATTTCAATTTGCAGACAGCTACATTGTGGGTTTGCTTGACCAAACCACATATTCCACAGGCCAAAAGAAAAAGAATTTTTTCTCATTTATTTCTCTTTCATTCTCTAACACTCTCTAGTCAGTCTAATTTTAAAATAATTTATTCACTCTCAGCTCAGCAGCACCTTCTGTGGAAATCATCATACGGCATTATAGAGTCTCCCCACCTTGCACAACTTCCTTTTTGTGCAACAAGGGGAAAACAGGGAGCAGGCAGGGGCAGCAACATACGAGTACGAGGGGAAAAATCAACAGATATAAAAGGTGTCTGAAGCCAAGGAATAGAAAACGGCATTCGGCAGCTTTCTTATATGTCTCAGAGTCACTGTATTTATTATTCTGGGCAATTTGGGGGTGGAAAAATTGAATAAGGATTTAAAACACTAAAATGAAAAAACCTATAATGAATTGATTATCTGGCATGTCCAGTCCACCCCATCTCCAGAGAGATTACCACATGAGAGCTGTAAAACAGAGCTCTCTTCCAAAAGTAAGCAAAAACTGATGGACTTTTACTTTCCCTGTGAAATTAACTCAGAAACATGGCACACAGCTATATTCCTAAAGGAAACAAAGCAAGAGATGCCTCCTCCCTCTACATCTTATTTCCTTGCCTGCCTCCCACCGGTCTGGGCCACTCTTGATTGCAATTGCAAAGATTGAGATCCTTTCCAAAACCTCCCAGAGAAGATGTGCAGAGATTAGGCAACAGGGTTGACTGACCTGACCCTACCTGTGCGACCTGCTCTAGGGAACCTGCTTTGGCAGGGGAGTTGGACTAGATGATCTCTCGAGGTCCCTTCCAACCCCCTACGATTCTGTGAATCTGTGACAACAATGGACAACCTCGGGGAACAAGGGAATTTGCCAGATAGATTTAACAGCTGGCCTATTAGCTAACCAAGATCAGCAGGTCCAGGAAAACCGGGTATGAAACAGCACTGACAGTGCCCTGCCTGAGCAACCTGCCACTGCTGGTCTGAAGACAGCATGGGCCAGCCTGTCTGTGCGTGCAAACACCTCCAACCTAGCTGGACTCGGAGTACAGACAGCAAAAATGAGCCCTTGGAGCAAAGACGGAGGCGGAGACCTGCTCGGCGAACCGCAGCCCAGCACTTACCACTTACACCCACGGCATCAGAGTTTCAGCCTCATCTCCCGAGAGAAGGACATCCCAAATTTTGCAGCTTAACCTCTCTGCCATGCCACACGTTGTGCAGAGACAATGGCTGGACTTGGGAGCGTGTTCCCTCCCAGTGACATCAACGGTGCTAAGGCAGCGAGCTGTTAATTAACCCCGTTTATAGAAGGGCGGACACATTCCTGCCTGGGCCCTGATTTTTCAGTCAGGCTCCAGTCCAGCAGGTGATTAATAACTCAGCATGCTGTGGGGAGAGTGCATCTATTATTCAAATTAATGAAATTATAATCAAGAGGTGACGAATTAGCAATTGCTCCTTGACTGGATATGGAAATTCATTAGTGTGCCAGGCACTTCTGGGGTGCTTACTGCATTCGTTAGGCTTACAGTTAGAGAAGAGGGGGTCAGGCAGAGCAGACAGCCCCTCTTCACAGCTGAGGGAACACCATCCCCAAAATAGCTGCATCCACTAAAAAGCCTTTTCATCCCACAAAGCCCCTCCGACTCCATCTCCTCTCCAACAGAGAAGCTGTTCACCTGGAGTCTTCTGCTTGGATCCAGGTGGCTGCAACAGTGAGTAGGGAAAATGTGTGCCCACAAGCACAATGCTCTTTTTTTGTGGAGGGTGGGGAGCCTTATGAGAGAGGAAAAGAGAGCCAGAGGGGAAGGAGTGAAGGCTGACTGCAAGAGACTGCCCCAAGAATGGGCTGCAACAGCCTCACAACGCTGACACTGCCAGGTGTGGATAAGGGAGAGAGAATCCGAACGCAACAGCCCACCCTGGCGCTTTGAGCACTGGCGCAGGACTCAAGAACTGCTGTCTACAGGCACGACTGGTGAGCGGAGGCTGGAGGTCTTCCTCGACAGCCCGCAACTAGGCTGGGGTTACGCTTCCCCGGAGGGTACTCACCGATGTGCTTCCCGTACATGTGGTAGTAGAAGGAGACACAGTAATACTTGGCAGTAATGTTGTAGAGAGGGCTGATGAGCCGGGCTTTGTCCCCTGTCACCCGGGGCCGGGACGCCTCGATGAACATGTAATAACCTACAGAATGAGAGGGAAAGGTGGGGAAAGGCAGCGTGCGCTGGGTCTCCCAGAGGCATGGCCTTGCTCTTCCCATGTGCTCAGCACCTACTGTAACCTGGCCAGAGACACCTATGGGATGCCCGCATTGTCTCTGCCGTACTTGGTGAGAGCAGGAGAGATGTGCATCAGCAGACCTGCTGTGAGTGCATGCAGCAGATAAGTCCCTGAACACACACACAGACACAAACACAAACACAAACACAAACACAAACACAAACACAAACACAAACACAAACACAAACACAAACACGTTTCTGGATGCAAAATGAGCCTTCCTCCTGCTGAGGAGCTGACTGAGCCTCGCCAGGAGAAAACCCAAAACCATTCCAGCCTAATTTCTCTGCCTCAGGCAGAGGGAGAGAGGCTTACATATATCTGGCCCAAACAACACGGTTATTTAAAGAGAAAAATACCAAAGTAGTTCAGATTAGCTATTTAATTTGTTGGCATCATTTTCAGTGCTCAATCAGGCCGGTGTACTGAACACTAATGGGAAAAGCCATTTCCTGAGCCGGCCACTGGATGTTTTATTTTTTTCCCCGAGTTCAAAAATCTGTGCTTGCATACAAAGTTACTTTCCTCATTAGAGAAAAGCGAAAGTAATATACAGCTAAAACTAGAGCCTGTACAGAGCTAGCGTGAGCAACACACACCACCAGTCTCCTCCAGCTAGAGGTGAGGCACTTGATGCATGTGCAGTTCCTGTCTGGTCTCCCATGTTCCTGCTTGGTGCAATGGAGATGTATTTGTCTCCCAGAGATCTTCTTTGAGTAAAAAGCTGGCTAAAAACGGCAGGGCCGTTTCTAGGTGTTAAGAGACATTCTCCTACTTGGTTATCCTTACTTTTTACTTCAAAACAAGCATCAAATGGGACAAGAGCATTCATCAGGAGGCAATTAGCCATTAATGAGAACTAATGCTCACACTATTCCCTTAAACAAAGTCATTGGCGTTTTAATTGTGTATTTAATGCCAATCAGTAACATGCAAATTAACTGCCTGCTCCCTGCACCCTGTGCAGGAGGAGAATCTTGTTTGGAAAGCAGGTCAGCTCTCCACAACATCCCAGAGCCACGGGACTCCTGCCAAGCCAAAAGAAACCCAGGAGTGCCTACCCTCCGGTGTACCGCTGATGTCCGTGGGGGGCCCCGTGTTGACGGTGCGCTTGGGGTTCTGGGTCAGGGCGTTCTGCCGGGTCCAGTCAAAATTGTCCATCTTGTCTTGCACGAAGCCACAGATTTTCTCGTCCTCAAAGCGGCAGGTGTTATCTACAGGGAAGGGAAGGGAAGGGAAGGGAAGGGGATGGTCAGCTGTGGCTTATCAAACCTCCTGCTCACGGCTGCCTGGGCACTTGCAGCAAGCTATGCCACCACTGAGGCTCTGCACTGCGCTGGGGACAGATGGGCAGCTGCCGACCTCGGGGGGAGACCGAGAAGTAATGTATCAGTGTGTGATTAGTATAACTATGGAAGGGTTAATCCAGACTGGCTGATGCATGTGAAGGTCTGATGAAATGGAAGAAGGCTATTAGGGCTAAAGAGAAAGCATGATTCTGCTGGGAGGTCTGATGGGGTAAACCTAGAGGAGGGTGAAAAGACAACCGAAGGCAAACAGGTCACGCTGGCTTTTAAACCAGAACAACTTGACGGCAGAATAATTTTCTCAGGAGAGAGGAAAAAGTGCCAGTAGATGACCCCCCTGCTCTGGGCTATGTATTAAACTAAACTATGGCATACATAAAAAAATCTGCTATGGAGAAGAGGTCAGCTCGGTGCTACAAATATGTCATTTAGCTAGAGTACATCCAACTTATACCAGCTAAAAGGCACATTTGATATTGCAGCCTGTGCGGGTTCCCCTAACAAAATAACTCATGCAGGTAAAAGATTTTTATGTAGGCTCTACCACATGGGCAACAGTTTTATTACTACCACAAGATACTCACACCCTACAGCAATACTGTAAGACAGGTGAAAAATCTTGTGCAAAGACATAACCCAATAAGGACTTGCAGAGATTGGAATGAATTGGATTTGACCAGGCTGAAGATGGTGACCTTTGTGGTAAAAAGGTAGTTCCTGGGACACAAAAGCAAAAGTCAAGAACCAGTTTTGCACTGCTGACTCAGTAGAAAAAGGATGGAGGAAACAGGCAGAAGAAAAAGAGACAGCCGGACCAAAACGTGAAAATTGCTTTGTGCTCTGAAAGGTCCCTTTCCAGGCAGAAACCGGAGCTGGAGAATGGGCTGAGATTGGGATCTCAGACCTTCTGCCTTTCTGTAACAGCAAGAAGGTTCGCTATGACACTGGAAGATAAAGCATTTAAAAGCCTTGAAGAAAACATATGGAAAGGAAAACAAATCTCTTGCGAAGGACTGCTCCTATTATCATGGCCAGATGAAGATAAATCCAAATGCCTATTTGGGCTCCTACATTTCTGTATCTTCAGTGGTAGCTTGCTCTGGTTCCTGGATAGGAGGCTCTCTGTCCTAGCATGTGTGATTCTGGAAGGACATGGGGGCAGAGAAGAGTCAGCAATCTATGGCCTGGGTGCCAAGGATGGGATAGTTAAAGGAAGCTTTCTGCAATCCCAGGGCCAGAAGCTCCAGACATGGCACATTGGGATGGTAGGTAGGAGCTTCCCACACATACCAAAATCTGCTACCTTGTACCAGAAAAGAGAGAAATGAAATGAACAGCATCTTGACTCTGAGATGCCGAACCTGACAGTTCCTACCCTGCAGCTAAGGCCCTATGCATTGCCTCCCATTTGGAAGTGAAAACAAACATCATCCAAACAGACATCAAAAAGCTGTGATAGGAAAACAGGGTGTCCACTTTGTTATTCCCCCATATTGCCTCACTCCAGCATCTCATCAAAGCTGTGAGAAAAGAGGAGGCAGTCTCCTGCCGTCGCCCACAAAAAAGGGTCTTTGCCACCACAGGTTGGGCACTGTGCTGCAAACCACAGCCTTGGTTCATGGACCAGGGCAGCTGGATTTTCTGTAAGCTCAGAGGGAAATGCTGCTACTGCGAGCTGAGCGCAGCCATGGGGAGCTTGGCTGGGCTGGCCACTTAACTGCTGATTAACCCCGACTAAGTGCTTTCAGTTCAATCCGCTCATTTCTAATTAGCGTCCTAATCCAAATTAGCCACTGCTCTGAAGTGCCAAGCACAGGGGCCCGCACAGCAGCTGGAGCTGAAGGAGGGAGAAGTGGGCAGCAGAAGGTGGGGCAGATGCCTGTGGGATCTGAAGCAGGGCAGTTGAGTAGGCTGGTGTGGGGGGTGGTGGGGGTGGCGTTTGTCCTCAGCACAAGGAGATGGAGGGGGAGAAGGGTGAGAAAGCAGCTTTTAAGGGTCCTTCCCCAGCCCTCATGGCTGAAAGAAAGGAGTTTGTGGCTGCACCACACACCCAGCAGTCCCAAAGGAGGGGTTGGAGCCAGCAAAGTTATCTGATATTGCTGGGTTGATCTAACACCCCAGGTCTCTTGTCTCTTGAAGACAAACATCTGTGTGGCTGCAGCTCACAGGTAGCCAGCTGCACTTAGAAGACACAAGTTTTCTCTTAAAATGGCATTTTACTACACAGCAGGACCCACTGTGGTTGTCCTTTTGAAATTAAACAGACCAGCATGGTTTGCACCTTTGACCCTGCTGTGTGCGTAGACCTTCACGGGAAATAGGTGACATCTTTCTCCAGCACAAAAATCCCTTACCAGGGAATATCAGAAGGAAAGCAGAGCTTCAAGCTGCAACACAGAGTCCAGCCAGGCAGCTGATTGAGAGGGAGCAAACCCAAAAAGGACAAAGCACAGAAACCAAAGGAGAAGAAGATTAAAGAGTGTCCTGCTTTTGGCAGGGATAGAATCAATTTTCTTACTAGCAGCTGGTACAGGGTTCTGGATTCAGCATGAGAATAATGCTGATAACACACTGATGTTTTAAGTTGCTGCCAAGCCATCAAGGACTTTTCAGCTTCTCCTACTGACCTGCCAGTGAGAAGAAGTCAGTAGGCTCCCAAGAAGCTGGGAGGGGACACATTCTGGGATATCCCATACCATATGGTCATGCTCAGTGTATGGTTGTTTAATAANAGGGGAGGGGAGGAGTCTGTGTGGCCGTGGTAGCTTCCTGCTGGGTTAAACCACTACAAGGAGAACGCCCAAGCTCAGGTGAAGATTGGAGTGGGCTGTGCAAGACAACAGGGCTGAGGACAGCATCCTCAGCTTAGTGTGAAAGCCTGGTCATCTGTGCTTCATGTGTAAAAAGACCCACACCCCTATGGAATGAAACTACTCAGAGAAGAAGGCTAGAAAGTTTGAAGAGACCTCTTTTAACGCCAAAACAGGACCCTGACTCCATCCTCCCTTCTCACTCAGATGCAGCTACTTCTAAAAGGCAATACTTCTATCAGCGAGCATAAAATAGAGAAGGATGTTGTGTGCCACAGTTACCACATGATCAGCCTTATGTGTGACACCATTTGTGGCACAGGAGTTTTATAACTACACATCGCCTCTGCTTAGCTTGGGGTCTCAAGGCACGTTGCAACAACTAATGAACAGGGATTTTTAACATCTCTACGAGGCTGCAAAGCCTCTTCCTATATACCTCCTGCATTACATATGGGGAAACATGCACAAAAGTGTAGAGAGACACGTTTAAGGCCACAGAAGGCAGTGCCAAAGCCAGAAACAGAACCCAGATGCTGACTCCTGGTCCTTTGGTTTAAAACAAGCCACAGGAAGGCAAAGTTCAGGCATTTATCTGAGCTAGAAGTGGAGGTGCCCAGAATAACTAGGAGATGTTCAGTGTGGTTTGGGACACTGCCAGCACATCACCTCTGGATGGTTATCAGCAAGGCTCACCAGGAGAAACCTGGCAGATCCAGCTGAAAAGAAAACCTTTAAATGACCTGTTGTGTCTCAGAGGCCACAGCAGTGATCTAACTGTTGACCTCAGCCACGTGAAGCAAACCTTCTTGCAGATTCACACCATCTGCCATGGATCCTGGCTCAGCACTGCGGCGCAAAGAAAACTTCCTGTTTAAAAATTAAACAGTGGATTTAAATATTGAACACAGAAGTTGTTCTTTGGATTGTTAGAGGCGAGGTGGAGGTGACGAGGGAGCTGGTTCCTCAAAGGCTGGAGTTAGCACTGTCTTCACCAAACAGATTTCCTTGGCAGGCTTTGCAGTGGCAGCAGCTCAAAGTGCAGAGATGTTTGCTCCTGGTTACAGACACCTCCCTGCATTCCCAGGGGAGGTACCCTTTTCCATGGCTACTAGCATTTCTTGTTGCTTTGCCTTCTTGAGAAACATAATGGAGGTTTTCGTTTCAAGTCCTTAGGGGGAATCCATCCCTGGCCCTGAAATTCTGGCTGCCAGATGAATGCAAAAAATAATAATCCTATTCTAGCTGCAGACTATGGGTGAATAGCAGATGGAGTGCACTTGAATAAAATTGCCTTTGTCATTTAGCTGTGGTCTGATGACTGAAACTGGCATGGAGCATAAGGGACCACGCTCCGAGTCTCAGCTCTGTTGCAGACCTGCTACGTGGCCCACAGGCTATCACCTTCTCTCCGGAGATCAGTTTTCCCATCTAGAAGATGAAGACAATGAAACCTGTATTGAGAGCTCAGAGTACACTGGTATCTAAGAAACAGCGTTTAATAGCCTTTTCTGTGGTAAGTTTCTAAAGCATTTATAATGGGTAACAGAAGAAAGCTTCACAATACTGTAACTGGTTAGGTCATACTGGATCGGCATCTGCTTTAATATCTCCATCTGCAACAAGGGGATAATATGGCCGGGACAATCCTATTTGCCATCATGATACAAGGAATTGGTAGTTGTCACCGTTTTTAACCTTCGCATTACACACATTCCTGAGGAATGGGCACAGATTTGAGAAATCCAGCTCTAAGCACTCATTCCCACACATTCACACGGGGACAAGCAGCTCAGATTCCTCTAGACTATGGGGTATTAGCAGAGGCTGGACACATGAGCACGAGACAGTAAGCAATGAGCCAAGCTAATCTACAAACCCCAGCATCTGGTACTGATCACCACCCACCGTGGTCATCCAGGATCCCAAAATAATTTAGAACCACACACAGCCAGACTGCAGAATCATGAGAAACAGTGTTGTCTTGTGTCTTTAGAAGGGCAAGATACACTGGCCAAGAAAAAAACCCCACAACACAACAAAACCCATCAATCCCATATGTTTCTAAATATCCTCATCACCAAGGTTGTGAGGCTACATCTGCTAGAACCAGGGAAACCAAAATGTCAACTACTGATGAGCTAGACTAGTTTGTGGGACAGCACTGCAGGGTTTGGGTTAGAAAGTGAAGGCTTTATACAAATTAAATGACAGCAGGGCGGCGGGCATAAGAAGGACAGACCAGGTTCCCCAGCACTGAAATTTAATCATGACATTAAAATAATTAGTTATTCTAAGAGATCTTTAAGGTAATACCTTAGATTAAGATAATTCTAATTCAGTCTTTTGAAGATAAATTCATGGTTTTAGAACCAGATTAACTGATTTTTAAGCGTTGCGGTCAGTCTTACTGCTAACCTCTAAGTATTTGAAATCCTCAATGTCTTTTGTTCACTCCCTCTGCTTTTCCTTTGCTTTATAACCCCAGTACCTGGCTCTGTAACCATGCCACATGCATGCCTGCCCCAACGTCATTAACATCTTATTAGGCTGAGAGAGAAAATGCATGAAGAAATAATTGTATTAAGTGACTCTCAGAGTTTGTAAATTAATCACCATTGTGCATGCCCTTGGATCAGGCTGCCAGAGGCATTAATCATCTAATCTTTGCCTTTCACTAGAGAGCTCTCAGTGTTTGCTCCCAGAATTTGGCTTGGCAGCCTAGCATGAGGTTACCTTTACGATCCGGTCCAACTCTTTTCCCCAGGAATGGTGGTAGCAGGGGAATTGGTAGAAAGAAGAGGTAGCAGCAGGGATTCCCATGTTACTGGGATGAGAGCCTGGAAACTGAGCTGTGGCACAGAGACACAGCTAAGAGCCTCTGAGCTGATATTTCACTGGCAGCAGGTCTGAAAGGAAAGGGCACCTCTGAAAGCAAATATAGTTGGGAGCAACTTTAGGCAGTCAATCCTAAGGCGTGAACTCACAGACAAGACCCCAATGGGCCCAGAGGTCTCAAAATCCCACACAGTCTGGCTAACTGGTATCAAGGAGAAACCCTAAGTGTTGGGGTTTATGTTTTGTTCATGTTTACTGCATGAAAATGCAAACGTGGTGGAGTTATCCTCCACCACACAAATTTCATGCGGCCCTTCTGGTCTCAATCAAGCTGCCAAAGCAACCCCAGATGAGCAGTCTGAAGGCTCAGTTTACAAAGACCCCCAAGAGATCGATATGATTGATTTAGGTAGTGTAAATGTAAGTGGAAAAAGGCTGGATTTTGTCATTTCCTCAAGTGGACTGGCATCCTCCAGCAAGTACTGAGACACACGTTGTGGAGTGGGTCCCTGGCAAGACATTCCATGTTTCCTAGTGTCACTTCTATGGAGAATGTTTAAAGAGGATCAGAAAGTGAGGGAAAGCAAAGCAAAGGGAATCAGGAGCCACAAAATACCTCTGACTCTACTGGAAGCTCCTGCTCTGAGGCAGAGTATGGTTCATCAAACCATCCTGACACTGGCAACTTGAAAGAGTGAGTGCCATGTGGCTGTCTTAGGAAGATAACCCCATACCCTGACTCCTGGCTGCCCTTGCCTAATCCTGGCTTCTCCTTCCCACTGGGACATTGCAGTGCAGCAGTACCGCTTGCCTACACAAACACACAATAACAGGGAAAAAGACTGAATGGTGACACAGCTACTCCTGAATCACCAGCAAACAGCCTACCCATCTCTACCTGGGCTTGAATACAACAAGTGAAGCAAAGAGACTTTGTTTCAGCCCCTGAAGATCACTCCAGCACTGCTTACAGTACACTAGAAATCCTCTTTTATGCTCAACAGGCACCATCATGTTCTCGTTAAAGACCATCCTTCTGAGACGTTCAGCTCTGCTCCTGAATTCAATGGGAACTCTGGGTGCTCAACAAAGAAGGGCCTGCACCTCAACAGGAATGGGGCGAAGGTAAATAAGCAAGTAAAGACTGATGGTACTAGAGGGAAAGAAGAAAGGAACTGTGCTCAAGGAGTCTGCAAGAAGAACCAGATCTGAGGTGGAGAATGCTCTGTAGCAGCCTGCAGAGGTGGCAAGTGGTGTCTTTTCTGGTCAGAAGAGGATGGGGAATATACATTCCTCAAGCACAGACATTTTGGGGAACATTTAATAACCTGCTTACTGGGTAGAGATTGCTAGTGTTAGGGAGAGGATGGGTACAAGATACAGAGATACCGGGCGTGAGTGGGAGGCATATATCTGATATGCATCTCCTGGCAATAACCTGAGGACCAACAAATAGCATTAATTACTAGTTTATGCAATTTCATCCTCTTTTAGGAAAAAGGATTTGGCAAAACCAGCTGTGTATTCCAGATGTTTGGCTTTCCTTATCTGCTGGAGCACTTGACTGACATGCATTACATTCAAAAGAGAAATACAAAGGTCTTATAGCTTACCTGTTGGGTTGGGATAGTTGATTGCTGGAAGAGGAAACAGAAAAACAAGTCAGAACAGCTAGTACTCCCTCAAATTGCAAATGACAAAGTCTGAAAATAAAGCAAATGCATCAAGAAAGGTCATAAATGCCCAAATCTCCTAGCAGCATCCCTAGGAAACAGCAGCACTTGGTATCTACCCTGGTGATGGAACAAGATGCTGTCTCTCTGATCCAAGCAGAAACAGACCTTAAGAAAACTCTACCTAAGGGGTGATCCCAGGATGGCACAGGGGAACCCTTCTGGCAACCCAAGTAGTTTCTTTCTGGAGTACTCACTGGAACAGCACCCACTTAGATGCCAAAGCTTTTTATCTAAGAAGAACACCAAAATGGTTTGAAACACTGTGAAGTTTGAGATAGTAGGTATGCTGGGGACACCAGACACATTGTCACTCCATGGAACAAGAGGGTTGTGTGAAATCATCCAGATGTAGGAGGTGGGAGATCTGTATTTTCTGCTGATATACAGGGTTCAAACACTTGTTGGGAGTAGGGAAATCATGGGGTTGTGGGAATGGGGAGGGCTGAAAGCTGTTGCGATGCTGGGGAGATAAGCACAGTCAATGTTTATCAATGGGATGCTGTGGGATTCAGGGTACTGAACACAGCAACAGGTTCACTGGCGACTAGTCAGGAAAGGAACCCCGCATTCATCCCTGGAAAGAACTGAAGCCCTCTGATACTTCTTTGACTTCTATGGGCATGTAGCTAATACACAGTGTCCAGTGGCTGCCCTCTAAAACACACCATTGTGCCATGGGAGGCTGTGGTATGGCTTGACTGGGGTCTTGGGGCTCTGCTGCACACAGAGCAGAGAGTGAAAGTCAAGAGCTTTGGAGTGGAGATGGGCCCTCAGAGGTCTCTACCTATTGCTCTGCCTTAATGGTGACAGCCAAAATGTAGCCAAATATGATAGCACTGTGCCAGCAAAAGTCCACAGAGCAGAAAGATCCACCCAAGGGTCACAGCAGACAACGTCTATGCATGTCCGTGTCCCTAGGCCTGAGGCTCGGACCTGCTCTTGTAGCCAGGACCGAGGAGGAGACACCTACGTTCCATGTACCGGATGATGCGGGCAGCCATATCTCCAGCCCCAAAGCTGGTGATGGGTGTCAATCGAACTTCATAGCTCTGAGGAACTTTCAAGTTGGGCAAGATGTGCTCCAGCAACAGGCCCTTCTCCATTTTCTGCACAGGAATGAAGGTTTGGATGGTGCTTCTCTGAGCCACCTGTACAGAAAAAGAACCCACAATGTTACAAAAATCCTGAAACTAGAAACCTTGGGGATCCTATCCACCATCTAACACCCTATTCCTCCCCTTCCTATGTTAAACACCTAGTTTATCAATGAGATCTTCATGTAGAAATGATTTGAAAATACCCACCTCTGGTACAGAATAGCGACCTGGAACCTGAGCTCTCCATGAAGGAAAGCCTTGGGGTCCTTCTGACTGGAGTCACAACCTGAACTACAGGTCCTTTGTTGGAACTGATGTCTCCAAGAGGGGAGGAATGAACCAAACTCACCTCCATTAGTGAACCATTAGGTTCTTTGCACACACAGCATGACATTTTGCCAAGATGCCTCGGTTCACAATCACTGCTGCAGAGTTCATTCATTTGCTGCCTGAACTCCGTGGCATTTCACTGCTGCCTCGCTGGAACCTGTCTACATCCATGCTTCCTCTGCACCCTTCCGCAGGAGCCACCCTTTAATTCTAGCCCACACAGCCTCCACAGACCAGAGCAAGGGGGCTAACTGAAGTCAGTGTCCCCTGGAGTCACGCGTGGGTCTTTCTCTCATGCCCACTGAGGAAGGAGCTAAACCATGCTAGCTGAACCATACCAGCTTGAGTGTTGTTCAGTCTGCTAAAGCAGCTGGGAAGTTTCAAGAAAACAATGGGAAAAACATTGCTGTCAAAATCACCATCACTAAAAATGACGAATTACATGTCAGTGAAACTTCCCTGCCAGAGTCATGCTTGCTCAGCAGGGGAAGGACAAGGACAAGGATTGCACATGAAGATACATTTCCCTGCCTGTTGCTGAGCAGTGCCTGGATCCCTGTGGCAAGATTTGGTCTTGACATATTATTGGGGATGGTGGTCCTGATAAGAAGACCTTTGGCAGGGCTTTCCATGGGCCAGTGTTGACCATCCCAGCTGCTAAGCCTCCCTGCCTGCCTTTGATGTATCCTCTAGGCTGAAAGGCTTCATCACAAAGGCAATTCTCCTGGCTCAGCGTTCATCAAGAATTCCAAAGTTACAGGAGTTGCAGGATGCAGGGAAGAGGATTTACATGCAGAGTGTGGAGAGCATGTGGAAAGAAGATGAAGCAAGATGGCATGGCAGGAGTGAAAGACATTGGCAGGGCAGGGGAGCAATGCAGATGTGATGCTATGTAAAAACAGGCGTGTGCAATCCCTCCTCTGTCTGCCTGCAGCCCTGACGTATATAACTGTATGTTTAAACTCAGAAACAATGTCTGCCACTGGAGAGCTTCCTGTGCCAGAGACCTGGCACTCCTCATCTGAGTTGATCTGCTCATGGTTTGGATGGTGCTCCCAAGGGAAGGGGGAGAGCTGGACCAGATCCTCCCATGGTACTATGCTGGGGCAGGGACTGGTCCTTGACACCTTTGTACCTAAACAGACTAGGGTGCAAGTTGCTCGAGGAACTGCTTTCTGCAACCTCCTCCCCCAGGGAAGATGTCTCAGAGGGGCGGGAAGTGCTCTGGTGCCTTCCCTCAGCTCAGTGCCTCCTTGCAAGGCAACTGGGAGCAGTCCCGGCAGACAGGACCAGGGCAGTGCCTCTAGGAACCAAGCATAAACTTGGCACTGGGATGCTGCCAGGATCAATTCGTATCAACAACGCCCCATCTGCATGCACGCAAGCTGGGTGCTGATCCAACTGGCATGCCTGACACTCAGCTTCCCCATCTGCCAGCTCTCTGCGAGGCTGCTCTGCCAAGCAAGAGCAGAGCTGTCTCCCAGCAGCTGGGACCTCACCTGGGATCATTAGCACCTGACCCCCAATTATCTTGGAGGAAGGGAGGGGATAATGCAAAACTGTTTGCCAGAAGTACTCCTGGCATGGATTTTTTGGGGAGCAGAGCCTGGCTGGGGTGAGGCTGGCAACAGCTTATCAACACAGGCTGCTATGAGCTAGGGTGCTGGGAAGGCAGCCAGCAAACAGGAGGAGATTGAGCCATTTCCCCTGTCTAGACATAACCTTTAGAAGAGAAACAAAATGGAGAGTCAGAGAGAAGCCTGAGGGTGAGATTCAGGTAGTGCAAATTCCACTTCAGCTGGGAGTAAGGTGGAATTTGGGTATCTAAAGCCTCTGGGAGCAATGTCAAATCACTTACTCTCCCACATCACCTAATCCAGGACAAACCAAGCCATCAGCCTCCAGTCCGGACTGCAAAGCTCTAGATCCCCCAGTTTAGTCTATCTTCAGGGGCATGTGGGTTTAACCAAATAAATACCGGGCTGCCACAAGAGTTTGCCTGTAAACCACAAATTAATAAAGGCATGTGTGCCCCCCATGGGTCACAACTGTCCTGCTTCCCAGGAGAAAGCTGAAGCACCAGGACAAGGTAAAGGCAGAGCCTGAAATCAGCACATACCTCACCTTGGAGCACAGGGGAAAAGTTTTGCAAGGGTCTCTTCCCTCTGCCAAATACGCTGAACCCAACTCTTCCCTCAGCCTGTTTCCTATCTCTATTCGACATGCAGCTTGGACAGAGGCAGCAACTGGTTGCCAGCAAGGCTGCCCTCCATGCATCCTTACTACAGTCCTGGCATCCTGACAGAACAGGTCTGGGATATCTTTGGATGGACTGGCTCTTCTGGATGAAAAGCAGCATGGGCCGAATGTCTCCCCTGGGCTAGCTGCAGCCATCAGGAGGCAGGGCCAGGTACACTGCCAGCACAGTTTAAAGGGCATGAAATTAGCACAACGGAGAAAAAGGGAAGAGCTCCAGCCAGCCGCCTGCTGTGTGTGCGTGGAGCAGGTGCCAGCTTGCAGTCACCAGCACAGGTCCAGCTGACAGAGACATTAAGGTCAAGGTCTGGCTCTGCCTCCAGAAACAAACTTTGCCTCCTTGATTGCCAGCAGAAGGTCCATGCAGAGCTGCACACATCAGTTCAGCAGGAACCCATCTTTTTAATCCTCTACTTCAATTGCCTGCTGTTGTACTCATTCTCCTGCTCTGTGTGTGCTCTCTCCCATGTTACCCTAGCATCTTCTTCCCTCCACCCCCTTCTCAGCCTCCTTCCTCTTGATCATGCTGGCCCAGTGCTCCAGCTTAATATTGCTGCAGTGCAGTTAATAAAGCAGAGGCAGGCACAGAGGACAGTGAAACGCTGGCCACCTTATTAGAGATGCTGAAGCCTCAGTGGAGCATCTCATGCAACAAGCTCATTCATCACCAGGCTCAGGATGCTGCCAGCGGGGCCAGAACAAGAGCACAGCGCAATGCACAGCCTCATCTATGCCTTCACCTCCTTTCAATTCCAATGATTAGAGGGAGGGGATAGGAAGTGAAAAAACAAACAAACCCACAGTTTCCACCAGCTGGCTGTGAATCTCACAGAGGCTGCAGCGGGGAGGCCGTTCTTACAGAATGCATTCCTTAAAAACACCTTACACAGGGAAAATCAGCTCCAAGTGGGATGTATGCATTCACTTGCATGGTGTGCAACCTGGTAAGCACGCTCATATGCACATATGTATTTAGCCATCAAGCCTCCAGGACCTGCGAGAACTAGGTCTGCCCTTTCTCCTTCCTCACCAACGTGTTGGTTGGCAGGTACTGTCTGCCCAGCCCCAGACTTGCCATCTGTGCTGGCTTGTGATGTTTAGAGAGTGCTTGTCCCACTGCGGCCAGCCAAAACAGATCATGGCCCAGCAATACACCCCAAGAGCCTCAGAGAGAAAAACAGGATGCCTCACTATCCCTGTCCTCTGCTTCAATCCCAGCTGGGACGCTGTCACAGCAGACGGGCCAAAGTATGACACTGTCACATCTACATTTTCTGTTTATGTGGGTTATTAAAAGAAAAGAGGATGCTGTTTTCAGACTGAATGATATTTAAGACAGGTACTTATCAGCCAATAGACATAATAAAGCCAAAGGATATTAATAAACATGTCTGTCAACAGCTAACACAGTCCTGCTCAACAAACTGCAGCACGGATTCACAAGGCCATGATAACCTGCCTGTGCTGGGACTTGGTGAGTTCTGCATAGCCATGCACGTGGTCTCACAGCCAGCTGTGCATTAAACAGCTGCACGCTTGTTTGAGGGACAAATTAGAAAGAAAACGTGTTTCATCAGCAAGCCCCAGGGAACTGTTGGGAACACCAGCTAGAAAAATGAACATTCAAATCCTGCAGATTCGACGACAAGTAGAGGAACTGTTCTGTGGGCATCCAGCTTCCCAGCACTGCTGTTCACTCCTACCGCTCTCTCCCTACTTGTCCGACGTCCTCAGCAACTTCCCAGTTTGGGGCATGAGTGCTAGTATCCCCCCTCCAAATCTTTTCCATACACGCCCACCCTCTCTCCCTGGTTTTCCAGACACATTGTAATTCCTCTGGCTGCTCCATCCTGCAGCAGAAGCACGGTGAGGGTGGCTGCACACACTCCCACTCCGTCCTCAACGGCTAACCGCACACGTGGGACACTGGGGAAGCTCCCAGCTCCCATCCCCCACAGAGGGGCACAACAGACAAATGCCGTGGGGTGATGAGTCCCCAGACCACTCCAGCCTCCCTCTCTGATAGTCAGGATGCTCTGGAGAGCAGGTGTGTACAGGACCAGGAGCTGTGGGGACCCTGGTGGTGCAGGAAGCACAGGTATCTCGGAAAGGTCTGAAAACAGCATGGGGTAATAATGTGGAGCAAATAATCTTCAACTGGCCATGCAGCTGGTGGGCTGCACTCTTCAAACAGCTAGCAATCAAGGTGGTCTTCAGAGCTCACTGCCCTGGCAGCAGTACATGTGAGGGTGTCTGTCTCTCTCGTGCCCAGGAGAGCAGTCAGTCTCAGCCAAGCTGCCAAGTTTTTCATCAGGCATAGGCATTCCTCTTCAGCGTGGTCCAAGAGAAGGTGGCAGCAGCAGAAGGGCACTTTGCCTCTGACAGGCAATACCACCTAGGGTGTGAAAGAGCCTCCCAGTTTCACCAGTTCAGTGTGTTTGCTGACATGAGTTGAACACATACATATATATATAAATATATATATAAAAATAAAAAAAATCTCTATCTGTCCTAGAGTGCCACAGACATCATCTCATAACCGATTTCCCCTGTGGCTGTGACTGCCATGAAGTCATCCTGACAATGTCCAGCTAAGACACAGCTTCTCCCTTCCAGAGGGAGTGTCATTCACAAAGATCAGAAACAATCACACCATTGCCCTCACTGTGAGGGGACTGGCAGTGTCTGTGGCCTTAAACTGGTGACAGCATGGAAAGACATTCCTAAGCACCCCACCCTGGGGTCTGAAAGGAGCTGGTCTTTGGTTTGGCTAGTAACAACTCCTGGGATGAACATGGGGCTCTGCAATGCAAAATACTCTCAGCAGACATGATTTGCCTTCGATCTTTGCCCCAAATGAACCTTCAAAGCTACAGGATGCCTTGCAGAGAAGTAACTTCAAAGTGTTTAGATGCCATGGACCTTGAAGAGAAAAAGATGATGGCAGGATTAATCTCTGTCAGAGTTTACAGTGTCAAAGTTTGAAAGCAAGTTGTCCAAGGGCCAGACCCATTCTCTGTTGCTGGGGAATGAAAGTCCAGGAGATGAGTTCCATGGGTAGAAGCAAGATCATTGCAAATTCCTTGGGAAAATAGGAATGAAAAATGCTCAGAATCAGGGGAGGTGGGAATAGGGAATTTTAGGACCCTCTACTGAACTTGAGGCTACAACATTTTTCACAGTGGTGGAAAAACGTGCCATAAATCTGTCCGTTCTACATCTTCCTACACATTTTCTGACACACAGCAATGGATTGAGATTCTAGTCCTTGAAGCCACCTTGGCACCACAGGACAGAGTATAGGAAGACGGTTTGTCTTTCACATTGCAGATGAACACCACAGATTTGATTCTTGCTCTCTGTATTTTGATAGAGGGAGAAAACCCCTCTGCACTGGCAGCCCCCTCCTATCCTCCAGGAGTTCAGAGAAGGGAAAAAACCACAGCTACATTCAGGGACACAGCAGAGGAAGTACACTCCTGGCTGACAGAGCCCAGTCCCCTGTCACCACAGGGACTACACCTCTGCTTATTCGTTTTATGAATGTACCACATCCCATCTTAAAAGCTGCTCCTGTTTGGCCTGCTTCTTCCTCTGGATGGCTGTTCCAGAGCCTGATCGCCCTAATGTTCTCATTTCCAGCCTGAATTTATTCACAAGCAGCTTGCACCCAGTTGATCTTGTGCCAATATTGTCCTCTAGCTTAAATGGCTCTTTTCCCTCCCTGCTGCTTGACCCCCTGATGTTTTTATAGACAGCAATCACACCACCTCTCACAGCCTTTGCTTTGCTAGGCTAAACAAGCTGAGCACTCTGTGCCTCCTCTTGTTACACAGACTCTCACTTTCCCTGATAGACTCTATAATCCTTTTCTGCATGATCCCACTTGCCGGAGTTCAGTATCCCAGTCCTGCATATGAGATGCAGCAGAACTTGCCTGGAAGTACCTCAGGCTTCACCTAGGAGTACAGTTGCCCTTTCTCACACCTGCATCTTACCAGAAGCTCCTCAGAGTCAACTCACTCATCCTCATCATTCCTCCACTTCAGTAATTTCCCACTGATGAGCTCCCAGCCTGTAGCAGATTCACCTGACAGCACTCTGCATAATGAGTGGCCTTGCATTTGTACCAGGGCACTTCACCCCACCTGAACCACTCAAGTAGTTCTCCATCTTTCGCTTCTTCCTTCCATTATGCTGAGATGGTAGTACCTACCAACACGGGGTCAGCTGCTCAAGATTTGAGCAGCACAATCCTAACTGGGGATTCTGACCTGACTGGCTGGAGAAGATGCCTGTCCACCCTGGAGAAGTCATTTGGGTAAAGTTTGGGGAGTGGAGACCTTTGGTTTGGATATGAAGATAATTACTGTGGTGCTTCTTTGTAAAGTCTCATCAAACTTCTTGTGCCTGTCAGATTGAATTAAAACATTTTTCTGGGTTAGTACTTCATTATCACCTTGGATGGAAATAATGTCAACCATTAACAGCATCAATTAAAGGGCTAGAGTAAGATTAAACTTGGATTTATTTCATTTTCCTTGCTTGATAACTGTTACGAATTAGGAGTTTCCAGAAAAAATAATCACACTGCAAACATCAAGTTGGCACGTGCCAGACAAGCACACCAGTGAACTGAAATTCATGTCTATGTTGTTCATCAGTCAAGCACACAGGTTCAGATCCTGGGGTTAAGCATGCATGGATGGCCAAAGCAAATCTATTATTCAGTCTAAATGAGGAGTCCTGGAAGCTTTTCATTCTAAATTGTCTTTATCAGGTGGCTCCTTTTCTGGGCTGAAACATCCCCAGCTCTGAAGACAGAAGCAACTGTAGCCTTTGGTAGCTACCAGGGACAGCTGGAGTCATCCAAGCCAGGAGACAGTCTCTCTCTCTCTTCCTCTTGTACACGCAATCAGCTGCCCATCCTCATTAGGTGCCAAGAGCAGTGGTTTACAGCTTCCCAAAGAAGCCAAATCGGTGCTGTCATGAATTACTGTAAGTGCTTGTTCCACACTCTTCAATAATGTCTTTCATTAGAGGCTGATCAGAAAGCAATATGTATTTTATTAGCATATGTTCCCCCAGTCTAAGAAGAACAGACCTAATCTTCACTCAGTCAGGGGAGACAGTCAAATAAAAGCCTTAACTGAGGCAACAGCACGACTGGCAACTTCATGAGCCATGGGCTTATAGGGCATCATGCAGCTGCATGTCCCGAGGAGGGGAATCCTGGAGCTGGAGAAAAAAGGGGTAATCCAGCACCTGAATTTGGTAATGAGTGGGGAAGGAGGGAGAGCTATGCACTCTGGAGTCTGCAAGGAGCATATGTTGATGACACTGTGGTTTGTACTGAGCTTGGCAGGCTACGTGTATGTCTAGCCATGCTTGTTATCTCCCTCCTACAGCCTCACAGCTGCATCTTCCATTCTGAAGGCACGTGTGGTCCTTCCTTTCAGACCGAAAGCTCTATATTGCATCTGCAAGATCCTACCTGTACGTGACTATGTGCTGCAGAGCCTGAAATCTCTCACCTCTGTCCACAGCATGGACCTAAGCTGAATAAGGGACAACATCCCTCCTGCTGCTCCACAGCCCCCTCCTGCGGAAAGCAATGGTTCCATTCTCTCATCTCATATCTGAAAATCAGCACTGCTTGGTGCCTTACTAGGTCCAGCTTCAAACCCCTCTCTATCTTGTTAAGCACAGTATCCTCTTCCACCCACTTCCTTGCACCAGACACGACTGCCTGCAGCCAGACCCAAGCACATGTCTAGGTGCCATGCTGACAGCACTTATGGCTCCAAGAAAACGCAACACGGTTCTGGAAGCGAGAGCCAGGAATAAAACCTGAAACCAAAAAAGGTAACAGAAATGGAAACAAAAGAAAGACGAGGAGAGAGAACAGGGAAGAGGAAGAAGGTCCACGAAGAAAAGACTCTGAAGCAGCAGGAGGAACATGGGCTGACTACTGAAAAAAACAGATGAGCAGAGTAAATGGGAGGAAGCTGCATCACAGCCTATTGATAGGGACTCTCGGAAAGACTCAATAACTAGCATGTACCCCTTGAAGCCACCAAAGGAGTGCAGATAAGAGATGCACATAAAGGGCTCACTTTTATCTTTGATACCTGGCAAGCATTTTTCATCCTGTGCTCAGCTTTGTAAAACACAAGCCAACAGCCTGCTGGATACGAACAAGCACAAGGGTGTGAAAACAACATCTCAAGCCTGCAAGGCTGATACGAGGGGTATATTGGTTGGGGGGAATGTGATTATCTCTTCTCTCACATTCTCCTTAGCCGGAATAAGCACTGAACAGTGGTGTTAAGAGCTAGAGATAGATAAGATTTTCCTACTAGATGTGTTTTTAAGATCGTATGAATCTTTCCAGAGAGATTATCTGTACCGCTTTTCTCAGGCACTGTAACTATTCCAAACAGAGCTACGAGTGTGAAAACTGTTTTTAATTATTCCTAAGAAAGCTAAACGATATCCCGCTTTCTCTACTGCACGTTCAAGTACTTGAATTGCATTAGGAGCAGTGCTTAGGAAAAGATTAAGACAAAATCTCTGCTGCAAGGCACCTTATGAACGGCAAGCCACCTTGTAAAAACTTCAGTTACCCTGTTCTGGGCAGGTTACCTTATACACTTTGGATAATCAGAGAAGGGGAATGGTACCATGAGGCATAACTAACCTGCTGCCACTCATATTACCAATTTTCCCAACTAAATGATCTGTGCACCAGGGATAACTGGCTCAGGAAGACTGTTAACCATACTGACAAGTGGTTTGCAAAAAGACAGAATTAGTCAGACTAATTCATTAGTTACGCATCATTTGTTAATCTCTTGTAGGCAAAAGGAAGTCTCAATAGTGGCATTAGAAGAAGTTAGGCAGACCTAAGAGGGAAACCTCATCCTACAGCTCCCAGCCATTTCTTTTGAACTCACCTAAACTACTGGTGCCAGTCAGGCCTGTATTGAGCTTCCCTGAACAGCCTTGTTGTTCAGGGAAGCTCACTCTGATCCTTTGTCTGACAAGGCTAACAACAACCATGGCTGGGCCTCCACTGGCACTGAGCAATGGCCAGGAGGAAACTCTCTTCCATTGGGTGGGAAATAGATGAATCATGGAAAAAACTCCTCATTTCCCACCCCCATCATCCACCAATAAACATCCAGCTGTCCTGGAGTCCTCCCTTACAGCACAGGTAGAAAAGACCTTGTTCTAGCAGGTCTCATTGACACATCACATAACCTATGACAGATTGCTAGGGATGAAGAGAGATATGTCTCAATGTGCTGTCAAGCTGCAGTGACTGACATTATGTCCCATTTTTGGGCAGCAAAGAGCACAGCTGAGGTGGGATTCTGCCCTCTTTGTTCCCAAAAGCCTGTGGCAAAGTTGCTACTTTACCCGCAGGCCCTACACAGAAATTTTACTAAGCTTCAAGCACAGCTTGTCAATCAAATGTTATTGATCAGCCAGCTCTATATCCACCAGTGCATGGCTGCCACTCAATCCTGGTGCATGTCCCAAACCTCCTCTTGAAGCCTTAAAAGACAATGCCATCTCTCCCTTCTCTTGCATTCCCTAGCTTTGCATCATAATAGCTGTTTGAACCCTCTGCCAAGCACATCTCCTGCGGACACACTGCCTTCCTCCTGCATCCTTCTCTACCTCCCTCCGGGCTGAATTCTGATGAGCATCACATATGCCACTAGCACAACTGAAAACAACTGACTTGAGAGCGCAAAAGTAATCTGCCTGTTCTCACTGCCTGAACGAAAGTTGAAATAGAAAGAGAAAAAAAAATCCCAATAAAAAACAACAGTGGGGGAGAAGAGTAGAGGTAGAGTTGAAAAAACACCTTTTCCTGCTGCAGTGGATGGCTCAGCAGGTAGGTGGAACTGTGTTGATTTGACGTTGTCCCATACGACAGCAGCCTGTGATCAGACATCAAACTGGCAGCCAGAGTAAGCAAAAAAGAAGAGGGAATTAAGGAGTTTTTCCAGCAGACATGACTTAGAAGCCTTTCTAAGTCTTGGCTCATTCTTAAGACAGAAGAATGGTCTGTTTCAAGATTCAGTCCTGGGAACACTGGGAGACCAAGTCACTGCAGTCCCCAGTCCCAACACCAGTGAGACAGGACCAGCACAACCTGTATAAAGTGAAATAATGAACAGTAAAGGGAGATACCATTTGTCACACCCCACAAGAGTTTTCATCCATGCAGCATCTCACATGCTGGCAGGGCCACCATCTGCTGCTTCATGGGAAGTCACACTCCTTTTCTTGGTGCAGCTGGCTAAGGCTGCAATGCTCTAGCAGGGAGGAGGAAATGAAGAGGGACTTGTACATCCCTTTTCCATGTGCCCTGTCCATGCACTGCACTGGGGCACCAAACTGGCCATCTGGTTAAACACACTCAGCTAGATGCTTTTGCATGAGCCACCACAAATTCTTTCCCTTTTTCCAGGTAAGTGCAGCACAGGTCACATTTTATCAGACCAGGATGGGTCCTCCCCACTCTACAAGCCACAACTCCATCCTTTAAAGTTTTCATCTTCAAGAATGAAAAGGAGTTAGGAGGATAGCCCTGACTGCTTTCTAGCTAAGCTGTCCTAAAACCTCACTGTATTATCTGCTCAGGTCCTACAGCATTCCCCAGCTTAAAACCCTATGGCAGCACTAGTGAGGGGACACATGGGACAGGGTCACTGGGACCAGTGTGCCAACTGTGGGATGAAGGCTATGGACCCAGGCCTATTGGCAGCATCAGGTGGTTATCTTAGTGATGGCAGCGTTACCCAGACAGCATGCAATCCCCCAGAGCTAGCAAAATGTTAGTCTCTTGGTTTGTAGAGCGAGTTCAGTCACCTCTGCCTGCCTGGAGCAGAGCTGCCCTCTTTCCTAGCCCTAAGGGTCCCCCAGCCCCAGCACACAGCCCTTAAGCCACCCCACCACCACCCCAACCAGGCACTAGCTGCTCAGTTTTCCCAGAAGCTTCACCTGAAGCCAAAGCTGCATCTGCAAAAGAAAAGGAATTTTGTTCACCTCCCAGAGTGCAGGGCTGGAGTGCTGTAAGGGCCACCACCCACTCAAGCACACTGTGACCTGAGGACATTCTGTGTCTGTAGCCCTTCGGAACCCAGGGCCCAATAAACAAGTGGGCTTATAACATTTAGAGGCAGAGAAAGCAATATTTTGTGTGTGCATCTATTAAATACTCTTCTCTAGGCACTGGCTACTGTTGAAGATGGGAGGAGGGCGAGGTGGGGGGGGGGGCTTGGACTAGATGATCTTTCGAGGTCCCTTCCAACTCCTAACAATCTGTGATTCTCTGTGAGAGACAAGCTTTTGGCATGGATGCTGTCACTCCTGATGAGCACCGGGCTGGGTGGATCAGCTTGGTCTGGAAGTCTGTTCTACCCTGGCTGCCCAAATTAGCTGTTTATTTTATCACAGGTTTTCTTACAAAAGCATCCAGCTTCACTAGGCTGGGGTCTTCATGAGCCAAGGCCTACACACGTGGGCTCATCAAGCCATGCTGTTGCACAGTGGTGTGACTTAACAGCGTTCTCAAGTAAACATTTGTATAAGACACTACATGCTGGTGTACTGCTCCCTCATCCTCCCTTTTGGTGTGAAGTCAGTGAGTGAGACATCCCTGCCCTGGTCCGTGTGCCCTTGGAGGGGCATCCAGCCCCATGTGGTAATGAAGCCTAAGATGCAGAGCAGCTGACAGATGCTGCTGAAGCAGGCTCAGAGGAGAGCAAAAGAACAACTCAGAGGTAGAATTGAAGCAATACAGATCCACAGCCCAAGGGCCTTGGCATAAAACGTCTCCCGCTGTGTTGCGATGGCCATCAGTGGAGTTAACCTTCCACTCTAATCACAATCATTAAATTCCCGCTAACGCCCCTGTCCTATGTCTGTCCACAGAGCTCTGTTATCTGTCACCTCCCCACACCGTGAGCCTGGCTCCCCACTGCCACAGTTCTCATTAATGCTGCTCTGGCTGGCTGATGAGGCAAGTGGCAGCCCGCTCCGGAACCCAGATGAGTTTTGTAGACAGCAGGGGATGTTTATCCAACATGGAGGGGATGAAAGTACAAACAAAGGGAGACCATACAATTACTCAGGCAGCGCACAGGGCCAGTCTCATTAAAGACAGTTTCCCTGACAGGAATTAATCTGAAGTGACAACCCAGTGAGCTAATTTAGAAAATGGGTCCGGGGCTTGGCCTGGTGCAAATTACAGGGGTCTCTCTGGCAGGTAAGCTGAACCTGCTCCAAGGAGGGCAAAGGCAGGAAGGTGTTAAGCACTGGCCCTGTTCTGGCCCGAGCCTGCGTATCAGAAGGTATGGAGGAGACAGCAGCCTCAGGTCTCCTTGAGGGGCACAATGAAGATTAAACCTCCCTACTGCACCAATACCTTCTCCTTCCTCTCTCTCCTGCAGCCTCAGGTCACAGATGGGTTCCTGCTCATTAAGTGCACAGTAATTCTGCCACTATCCCCTGTAACCGTAACCACCAGGCCAGCTCAGATCTTTCCTCCAGGATGGAATCTGCTTGCAATATTAGATGACTTTTCATTTCTCTTTAATGTTAGAGCAGAGCTCTGGGAGGGGATAAAATACACAGAGAAGAAACAAGCAACTTGAAAGTTTTTTTTTTTATTTTTTAAGCTAAGATCAGGTTTGGGGCAGGCTGCTTTGTATCCCCAAGCAACAAAAAACATTTTCAGATGGAATTCCGTGCCTCTGAGGAAGAGAAGAAACCTGACCAAACACCCCAAAAGCCTCATGGCATCTGCCTACAGCCAAACCATCAAAGGCTGCAAACTCATTAAGTTCACTGGCTAAGGTGAAGTAAGGCATTTGGATCAGTTCTCTTGCAACAAGAAAGGATGAACCTCCCAAGCCGTCAAGGACAATGTCTGCCCCTGTGAGTCCCCTTAGTAGGGATGATTTCCCCTCTGAATTGCCACTCAACACAAAGCCACAGCCTGGCCCACCTGGCTGATGTGCTCCAGGAAATAACAGCTTATTTGTCAAGACAAAACCAGAAGCTTTACAAGGAGCTTGCTCCACATTGCTATCGTATGTGCTTTGCGTGGGTCAGTAGCTCCAAGCTGTCAGGCTGTTTGTTTGGTTTTAATTGAAGGTTAATTCTTACTCTACTGGAACTGGTACGTCTGCCGTGCCTCTCAGCCTGCTCCTCGGAGCCAGGAACAATCCATTCCTGATGAAACGCACCTGCCCATCTTGCTGGGAGCCCCCATGCATCGCTCAGGAAAACAAATTCCCCCAAACTGCTTGCAATCCCCCCAGGAATGCCCAACCAGCCCTTGGAAAGGTGTTGAACAGGAAGAGTTGGAGGAGCCACAGCACCAGCCAATAATAAGCAGTACTTTGATTCTCACCCTGTGCTGTTTTCAGCAGCTGCAGCAAGAAAATTTAATTCAAGGGTTCCCAGGTGCCTTGGAAAGCATCCTGCTACTTAGGGATCTTCATATCACATATTCCAAGGGCTCTTCAAGCAAACTGGAGAGAGCAAAATGAAAACCAGCAAAGCATTTTATATCCAGTGGACATCCCACCTGACTGCCTTTTGGATTCCAGCTCAGCAAGAGTTAACATCTTCCAGACAGCCCCTCACCACCTTAAGACTGCACGAGGCTCCTGCTTCTGTCCTGTTCATCCTTAAGATGCTGAAAAGCAACTGTTACCAACCACTGAGGCTGGGGAGCTCCCAGAGCTGAAGGAGAAGGTGAGCTGGCTGTCTGGCTGGGTAAGATTTCATGAGCTTGATGCTGGCAATAAATCAGTCGCAACTGGCTGTGTGTAAGGCCCGTTTTATCTGAGGAAGAATATTCCATTTCAATCCTGGCTCTCCAGGAGGATTTCTGTGCTGCCACAGCCAGCGCCTGGAAGCCAGTGTACCCAGTGAGGGGGGCACACAGGCAAACAGCAGCTCCTCACTCAGGCAGACAAATCCCCTTTCTTAAGGGCTCTCCAGTCAGCAATGCTTTTAAGCTCTTGAACTTTTCACAGTTATATGGGGTAACATCACCATGTTCTGCAGTCCAGAGATGGAATGACAGGACACGAAGCTCAGCCCAGTGTCCCAGCACTGAGAAGAAAGCGCAATGCAGCAACAAAATAGCTTGCTGGATGTGGAAGAGGGTGATGATGCAAGGGAAAGAGTGAAAGGTTGGGAGGCATCACAAGGCTCATTTGGGACAAGGAAAGGAAAGGGGTTCAGCGAGACATATGGTTTACAGGGGCAGAGACTTCACCATAAAATGCAAGTATCTTTGTCAGAGGAGGGCCAGGAAGAGGCAGTTACATGAAAGCCTTTTCCAGAGTGTTTCCTGCTCGTGCCTGACAGAAGTGGGAACAAAATTCCTCTGCTTTCTCTTCTCTCTGCCCTCCCTTATTCAGGTGCCACCACAATTTCTGAGACACAGTCCATACATATATACAGGGACCTATAGCAGGGCCACAGTAAATGCTCCTCTAAATCACAGCACTAAACAGTCACAGCTTTGGAGTAATTCTGCAAAAGAAACATTAACAGCAGTAACTGATAGGGTATGAAAACAAGGGTGGTGGTGGTGTTAAATTCACATGAGTACTCATCTTTCCTTCAAACCATAACCTAAAGCAGAAATGTGATTTTCCCTTTGCTTGATCCCTTTCAGTAGGAACAGATCCAAGATTTCTTTTAAGTACTGTGCAAAGGAAAAAAATCTCTCAGCCTCACTGGAGAAGGACAAAAATCACAAATTAGTTCATTGAGCTGCAGTGCTGATAATAGCAAAACTCAACTAAGAGGAAAGGGGTACTATGACAAACTGCCCTCATTATTAGAGGCTCCCCTGTGTCCTGTATTATTATTAAGCACTGACAATGTGCTCCACATGGTTCGAGTAACAAACAAAGGCTGTCCCACCCCAGAGAGCTCACCATCAGACAGACACATAAAACTGGAGCCTACTGTGCAGAACCAGAGGAGAGAGACACTCAGATCTTTTTAATTATTTTGTTTTCTATCTACAGTAAACAAACTTTTCCTTCTAAAATGCATTTGCTTCCAAGCTACCGCTGAAAGGCAAGAACCACTGATTTTATGTGTCCATATTTTTAAAAAACATTGAATGCAGCCACTTTGCTGAGTGTGGATGAAAGTACCTGGCATTCCTACTAGGTTAATGTGCTCTTTAAAAACATCAGGCTCTTTTCTGTAACCTTCTCCAACCAGTGATCGCTTCAGATTTCCCTCAGTTGTCCCCCTCCACCCTCTGGTATGATTTCTCTTTAGACTCGGAAACCTTGAAACCCACTTCTTTTCCCCTGCAGAGTTTATATAGTACAAACAGCTTCATTACTGTGACAGTATGAAAGCCCTTCTGCAACACAAACAGTCGATGACTTTTTCCTGCAGTTCCTGCCTGGAGAGCTCTTCAGCTTATTCCCTTTATTTCATACAAGTGAGGAGGGTGGAATTCCACTCGCTTGAATCTTTGGCCTATAAAATCTACAATACCCACTAATGACTGCAGGGGGTTGTTCACATTAAAACCCCTTTCAAAACACTGAGCGTGAGCAGTCCAATGGGAAGCTGCAGGGCTTTGAAAGCTCTCCATCACACCCAACACCCGATGTAAAAATGAACACCGACCTGTGTGTTGGCCTGTCTCTTCTATTTGGTACAGAAGGTACGAGACCACCAGCATCTAGAAACTTCATCACCTTCAGCTCTTAATCAGCAAGGAGACATCGATGTTGTTGCCCTTTCCCAAGGGCATGTGCAGAGGCTACAGAATAGCAGACCTTACCTGTCGGACATCCAAGCGGTACTTCAGGATGGGATCTACAGCATCAGGTTCTTTCTGTGTCCACTGCAAGACGTAAGAGTAATTCTTGGATTGCTTCTGACTCAAGGTGGGGTTGGGAGTGTCATAGTAAAATTCTGGGCTGTATGCTTTTGCTGGGGGGAGGGAAAAAAAAAAAAAGGTAAGAGTGAAATGAAGGGGAATGTAAATGACAAAAAGGTGTTCTGAGAGTGGGACTGCTCCACTTACCCAGTTTATCCACTCGCCTTTGACACAATGGACACTTACTTTCAGCCGGTGTTGCACTGGCGTGCCATCATTTTCTGTGAATCACTACTACTTTCACAGCTAAACTACTGGGAGGGTCAGCAGCCCTGCAATACCAGTGGGGCACGACCAACACCAGAAAAGATGGGAAGAGCTTCAGTTCTCCCCCTGGAAACCAGCTCTAATCTTTTCTCTCTTGCTTTGTAGTTCAGATTGAGGTAACAGCTTTAAAGTGGCATTTCTCCCGTTTCATCTGCTGCTTTACAGAGTCTCCTGCTAACAAGCCCTGAGGAAAGATCATTTGGCCAGTAGGTCACAGGAAAAGCGTTATTTATCACACAGGGACCATGGCATTAAAAGGAGACCTTGCTCCTCCCACATGTGCCCTGCCTCGACAACACAGCGCTCCAGCCTCTTTGTAACAGACAGTCAACTTGGCAGCAACGAGGATGCTGACCTCAGCCCGAGTGGAAACAGTGGGAGGTTTTGCAGGGGTGGAGTTAGCTTCTTCTAAGTCCATGTCTCCTCTTAAAAAGCAGAGGAAGGGAAACACAGGAGAAACAACATACCAGAGAGACACTGGATGGTTCAAAAAAGGGATTTCCCGTCATTTCCTAAGCTGCTGCTATCCTGAACCACTACCAGACAGGATTCGAAGACCATGCAGCTGTGAAGCTGGTGGACTAATGCAAGTGGCCCAATGCAAGTGGCCCAGAAGCAACTCAAGGTCTTACCCACAACTGGTTTTGTCCTATTTGCAACTATCTTCATTTCACCCTGTGCACTTCAATTTTTGGCAGGTCTTTTCCTGGTCTAGGCAACAGTTGGACCTGAACCAAAACTCTCTTTTTGGGTTCCAATCCACTCTGGATTTGCACAGACCAGAAAGATACCTGGGCAAAAAGGGATGCAGGAGACCAGAACAGGCATAAACTGCTATCTCTGCAGGCACCTTTCCATTTGAATCACGGGCCCTGCCATTCTGTGTGGTTATAATTAGGCTCGAAAGGATTCAATGCTTATTTTTTATGAACTCAGATGGATAATATTGATGTTTATTTCCAAGTCCTTTTTTTCTTATTATTTTTATTGACTTGAATTTTTGCACAAGCAAGAAGTTCAGAACCACCTCAGAGACTAATTGCTGCTTATTCAACTTGTATTGACCATGGAAGTCAAGCTTGGTAATGGATTCCAAAATAAAATCAGAACAGATGATAATCACCATCTTGCATGATATTAATTTCTTATTAATTGACTTGAATATAGAATCAGAAGCTTAAAAAAAGGCCTTCTAACAGAAATGCTGCACATCAAGATAGTTTTGGAATGTCCTTTCTGGAAACTTTTACCACTGCTAGAAAGTTTTGACTTTTGCTTACACCTGATGGGCAGAGCTGAAGGTTATTCACTACATCTTTTTCTGTGTTTGCAGCTAATGGGAGTGTAGGTGGTAACCAACACAGGCTGCCCTGATAACATGCTCATGGGGAGCAGGTTGGATGCCTCACTATCCTTCTAAAACATCTCAAAAGGCTAATCTCCCATCCACAGAAGAAACTAATCCCATCCTGGGCAGATTTATGTACTGTTTCCAGTGCATCTGAATGCCTCACAGTCACAAATGAGTCTCTGCCTCTCTGTCAGATAGGAAGGTTTATGGTCCTCCTTTCACAGAGGAGGACCAGAAAGAAAAGGAGACTACGCCACCCCCCTTGCTCACATAGGAAGGCTGCGGCTGATGAGAATTAAACCACCAGTGATCCAGAGCCCAAGCACAACAGTCTAACCACTGGATTGTTTTTCAGGTTGCTCTACAGGCTCAGAAGGTCTAACTGATTTGTAACTGTCAAGGACACAGACAGAGATGTCTGGAGCTAAAAAGCCACCATCAGATATCAGTGCCTTGGAAACACAGAAGGGATGCAGGAAAATGAATTGCCTCCTGCTTTCCTGATGAATGGTCTCTAGGGAGAAACACTGCCTTCTGCTGAGGGGATCTTAACCTGTGGGGTACAGCATTGCACATCAGGTGACAGTATGTATTTCTTTCTCCAGTAAGAAATTCCAATCCTGGGAGCATTCCCAAGCTTGCTAAGGACACAGTTTGCTGTGGTGGCTCAGAGCAGGAGGTGATTTACCATCGCCTAGTGACATGAGAGCTGCAAGCACATGAAGAAAGGGTAGAGAGGGCCAAAGCTCTCAAGCAAAATCCACTGCCAGACAACTCCAGGAAACTTCAAGGGCCGAGAGCAAGGTCCTGAAAAAGGCCCAAACAGTAGAAGTGGTTTGGGCTTCCCCATTTCTGTGAACATCTCAGAGTTACAGCATACCTGAACTTTTCCAAACTCTAGGAAAGATCTGCTTCAACATCAGCCCTCTGTAGATGTTATTTATTCTCATCTCTTCATCCCTGACCTGAAAAGTATTATAAATTGGCCCTGGACTGAAAACCCAGTATTTTGGTTGAATTTATTGCTTACTAAGGCAACTTCATTTGAGAGCTTATTTAGAAACTGGTGCCCAAGTCAAATCTGGGGTCATAGGAAAAGCAGATTTAATGATCAGCTGGAGGGGCTAGGTCAGACATGTGGTTTTAGAGGCTGTAACGCCTCAAGCCCTCTTTCCAGCTGCAAGTGATGAAGAGGAGTCATGCTGTGATGTCTGCTGGATTCACAGAATACTCTGAGCAGCAAATCCACTGAGTATCAGTGCCCATCCCCAGCTTGTGTTTGTCCTAGCAGGCATTGTGAGACACTGGCAGACTGACACAGGGAAGGTACAGGAATACATAATACAGTTTATTAGCTTTTAAAGGGAAAATTAGATGGCTTGGAGCCTGTTGAGACCTTTCATTCCTTCTTGGTCAATGCTTAACTATGACACAGGTTGCATAAGTTTTAAAGCTGATGGCAGCCTTGAGTTTCAGTCCTGTATCTTTCAGGCAAGTGTATCAAACACAGCTGATATGTACCAGCAGCTGGCACTCACTGTCCTGGGTCCATTCCAGGATGACTGCCTGAATGATGGAGGCAGATCTCCCCACTGAGTTATGGGAAGTCATCTGTTTTGAACAGAGCACCATGCACAGAGACAACAGCAGAGGTTGTAGTGTCCCAAGTCTACTGAGAGCAAGCTTGCTACCTCCATGGCCACAACAGCTCCAACAGCTCTCTCCGATGTGTGCTGACTTACCAGACACCTGGAAAAGGCAGGTGGAGACCCCCACGTCGTTGGAAATGCTGCACTCATAGCTACCACTGGTCTCCCTGCTCACACTGTCCACCTTCAGCTCCGAGTAGTCCTGCTGCTCTGCCAGGGGCTGCGCCAGAAGGGTCCCGTTGAAGCGCCAGACAGAGGTAGCCACCTTCATGGGGCTGCCCTTCAGCATGCTGCAGCGCAGGGTGACACTGCGCCCCATGCCCTGGCGCACATCCTGGAAGGCCGGCTCCACCACAGGGGGGACTGGAGACCAAAAAGAACAACAGATGTGGATGTTGTTAGGGAACAGCCATCTCACTCAGCATGGTCAACCCAGAGGTGCCTCTGAGGAGACAGACACCTATGATTTCCAAGAGAGTATTTGTTTTCTTACAGGAACAAGGCTCCATCAAACCAAAAGCAGCAATAGTTATCTGACATCCCCTTCCGACTGGGTTGCAGCCACCTCCCTGCCATTTATTAGGCAGGGGTGGCCTTTAGCAAGTACTTGTTCCACAGTGAGACTCTGCTTGGAGGAGCTACCAAGCTCTGCTCTTCCATGTTAGAAGTGCAGGTCCAGCAGCTGAGCATCACAGTTTGCATTCAACCCTCAGATCTTAGAATAACCATAGCCTTCAAACCCAGCATAAACTGCACTCCCTGAGCATGCAGGTGTGCTACCAAGCAGTTACCTTCGTGCTCTTCTGGTCAACATCTGACAGGGTTATTAGGGACAGCCTGTTCAGACAGAGGGATATGCACTGACTGTCCCCACAAACCTGAAGGGGTGTTAAAGGGCCTCTCCCAAACACACCAATACAACACGTAAGGGACTGGCTACCAGGGACTACATGTCCTATTTTTATCTCTGGCAACAATTCCCCAATGTTGAGAGGCAAGTCATGTCTCTCCATGTCAATTTCTCTGCCAGTAGTGTGAGAATGGTAACATGTGGACACCTCCTTAGCAAAGGGAGACTATTAAGTCTTGTTCTTTAGCACTTGTAAAAATCTACAGGAACCCCGTAACTTGGGCATGGTTGTTGCAGAGCAAGAAGAAAGTCCAGACTGGTGTTGCTTGGGTTACCCCTTGTTTAATGCAATGGCAGAGGACTTCAGTCTCCACAGCCATTTGATGGTCATGTTTCACTTCCAATAAACTCTTAATTAAAACAGTACAGCATGGGAATAACCAGGAACTCTCTCTCCGAGAAAGGCTTCCAGAACACAGAACAGCTGTTAGCCCAAACATAAAAGAGAGAGAACAGATTTATAGCAGCTCCAGCACAACCACAACTCACCTCCTTCAGGCTGAAGCACCCGCTCTTCCACAGTGGTCCACACACTACAGATCTACAAAGCACCTGCCTCCTCCAAAGGTCTGCAGGTTTGCCAAGCACAGCCAGGCCCAAAAACCTGCACCATACACAGCACCTGCAGTGCTACAGACACAGCTCCACTAAAAATCACGTGTCACACAGCACCCCTGCTGCCCTGAACACAGCTGTGCCTGGAGGTCTCCAGTGCACCAGTCTCTCTCCTCCCAAAGTCTGACCCTAGCAAGACCCACTTACAACTCCATTAACTCTAACGATGTCTCCATCTTCACCACAGATGAAGGTGGTGCATGTACCACCCAATAGATCTGCATGCACAGTGCCCCCTCTCCCAGGGACCCAGACGCATTTGTGTGTACACAGCGTACAAGCACCCCTTCCACCTGGTAGCCCTTGCTTGACAGTGGCTGATTGTTGTCTAGGTACCTGTTCTCAACTCTCAGCCTCTAGGCCCTTTGCTGCACTTAAGCGGATTAAAAGCAGGCCTCGATTGAGCTCCGTTGCCATGCTGAGCGGCATGGTCAGCTCATTACAGATGGCTTTGCTCACAACATGTCTCTGTGGGTGCTCCAAGTGCTGACTTGCCTTTGGCTCACACGTCTCCCACCTCACAGTGAGAATAATGTGAGAAGTTGTTTGATTAGACCTAGTGCCATGGATGTGTCATCTCCATCCCTAGCTGCTATCCCATTTCTTGGGTTACATCTGCTCCTTAATTGAAGCCAGTGGTGTCTCACATTATAATCAAGGCCAGATGGTGATGTAGGAGAAAAAAAAAAGAAAATGGGGAGAAAAAAGAGAAAGGAGGGTTTAAAGGAAATGGCACAGCAGCCACAGAGGTACCCAAAACAATCTAGGAGGAGAGACTGGGGTGGGACATCAGCTTCTCTCTCTGCACTGAGCAGAGCATGTGTACAGAACTAGGCCAGAGGTCTAAAGTTGGACAAAGCATCCCCAGCAAGGACACATGCTGTAAGGAAAGTGCCTCCTTGAGCCTCCCTGAGGTAGTGTCTGGGTCACAAAGGAGCAGGGTTGGGACAATCCAGATGTTTTCTTAGGTCATGGGAATGGCAAGGCAGCCAAGGATGCAGAAGATATTAAATCTTCTTCAGTTGGGAAACGGGATTTACTTGATTTGCACTGGGACAGGCTCTGGACCTATGTTATCACCTTGAGAAGGGAATGTCTGAAAGTGCCTACACATTGAAAACTGTTTACGCTTTCTCCTCTTGTCCCTGGCACTAGGAAACACTCAACAATCATTAACTCTGCAGTAGTCCTGGAGCCCCTGGGTTTTCTTGCTCTAGTGCAGGTCATCCCATCATTGCAAAGCTTGCAGTACTGTGCCAAGGTGCTGCTATTACCAAAGGCTGCCAGAGGATATCAAAGCAAAGAAAGGTCAACAGCAATTACAGAGCCAGGCACCAGCTCTGGCCTCAACACTCTTCAAGTAAGTTATACACAGAAGGGAGACCCACCACCAGGACAGGGATTCAGTCTGCAATTCCTAACAGGTAACACCACAGGCTTTTCTCATCTCTGACTGAAACACAAAGGAAAGCTTGTTTAAATGAGCCAGTGCTCCAGCTCCCCAGAACTGGGAACTGAGCAGCTCCAGTACAGACGAGATGGTGGCTGTCTCAGAACAGAGAACTCCAACCTGACTTCTGCACAAACACCTTAAGGGAGCTGCAGGAAGTGATCATGCTTTTCCAAATGTCTCCAAAACCACAGGGAAGTGGCATCTCTGCAAGCTATAAAAAAGCAGTATTCTGGATCACTAAACTGCCATGGCACTCTTTGGGGAACTTGGGTATCAGCCCCAGGTTTTAGCGCAGGTCCAAAAGCAGGTCCTAGTTTAGGGGTCCTCAAATGCCTTTCTGTATCTGCCCTGAACTCCAGCGCAGGTAGCTAAAGTGCTTTTTAAGCAGCAGCCATGCTGCAGCTAGCAGGTTGCTGTGCTTCAAGGAGGAGGTAAAAAAACTTGTCTGCATATACAAGGCTTCAGGATCCTCTGGTAAGAAACACAGCAAACAAATGCAGGCAATTACTGTTTTCTCTGAGCACACAGCTTAACTCTAGAAGAGCTAGCTGGCAGGAGGAGGTAGGAAAGGGGTGAAAGAGGGCAGCGCGTTACCGTTTTAGGCAACGTTGAGGGAGCGAGGCTCTCCCAGCAACCTTGTTAAGATGCGGCTACAATGAAACACAAGGCAAGGCAGCCTACCTTCACAGCAGAATTATCTGCAACAGAAGAAAACATAATCACTCACCCGCTTGTTAGGAGCAAATCAAATCTGCCAAACACAGGCAACTTACTCCAGCGTGCCAGACACTGTAAGCAAAGCCAGGCTGTAGGCAGCTCCCTTGCTGTGAGCTAGAGCAGATGCTCTACACTGAAAGGTTGCTAAGCTAGCACGGCGTTCACAATGATGAAGAGCAAGAGTGAGGGAAGCATAACAGAAAAATTTCAACTGTCAACAGGTAATGCTTTGTGCCCCAATAACCTCTTATTTTATTGGTTTCATTTGAAATAACCAGGACTGAAATGCTCATCCTGGTACAGAAGTGCACCAGCCGTTGAGGTGTGGTCAAGTCTGTAAGTATTTAAAGTCTGGTTTTATTTTAGCCTTGAGAAAGGAAGGAATTCTCCCTTGCAAGAGCCAAAGTTCTTGCAGGAGAGACGCCAGTCTTCTTTCACTGCTACTCTGCTGTCCTGCTTGAGCATAGCTCAAGAAGGGGCACTGTGCAGTGCTGTCTGGCTGCTGCAGGTTCCCATCAAATTCAGATGCCTCCAGAAAGCAAAAATGCTTCTTTCACCGATGATAAAGTCTGAGCATCCCAGGATGGCAGTGATGCACTATGGAAATTGCATGACAAAAAGTGTTGGAGGGGTTTTTTTCCACTTTAGAAAATGGGAATGTTGTCACGAGGCAGCTCAATCTGATATGGATGAAAGGCAAAGAAAGGCTCATATTGATTGGAGTGGAATGATGCACAGAAATCAGTGACAAGCTTAAACACTAACCAGCATCTGCAGAACAGGGGAACACTGAGTGAATAGACCTTGCATTAAGAGACCAGGCAAGGTCAAAAAATCCTAGACACCTCAGTTCAACACTACTATGCAAGGCACATGCAAGGCCTGCCTTCCCTCAGTAGTTTGAAGGCTGTGAATAGCATACACTAGTCTATTCCCAAAGACTGTCTTATTCTGAAAGGGCTGTCAGAGCTGAGAAGCTCACTCATAACCTGCTTTCTGACTCACAGGCAGCCCTTTCTACCCCCTGCAGCCACCCTGACCAGCGGCTGACAACAGCCGTTGCTGTAGGTCAGCTGCCCACACTGTGCTGCTGGTCTATACAGCTGCCATGGGCTGCTGCACTCTCATTTTTCTACTGGGATTTACTTCCTGCAATGCATCCTCTTCTGCAAAGGGCACCATGACGCAGCAAAGTCTGGGCAGAGAAAAAAAAAAAAAAAGAGGGGCACAGGCAGACATGGCCTGCCTGAGGTCACATAGACCAGCAGCGTGACAGAAGCAGTGCAGGAGTCCTGTATCCTGACCCTCATTTCAGTCCTTAGCCCAAGCTTCATTCCCTGTAAAAAAATACCCAACACTCTACCCCTCAGAGTCAATCAGTATTTACATTTTATTTAAATCTAGAAACTGCATCACGTAATGCAAGTGATGAAAATAGCAAACCTTGTTAGATTAGAAAGCAGCTTTATTTTCAGCAGCTCTCATCCCACCCTGCTGAATGACTCTTTCCAAGCTTAGCTATGCAGTCGCAGCACTGGAGGCACTCCTGCTTGTGTGTCCACCTTAACTCCTTGCAGTGTCCACCCTGTCCCCCGTGCAAGAGATAGCTGACCACTCAATTGCTGCATTAACACTGCAAAGGAAACAGGTTATCTACACAGAGAACCTGGTAAGAGAGCATTTTGTGGTTACAGTTATTAGCTGTGTTTCGTTATCCCAAGTGTCTAATGACACCAGACAGTAATTTCTCTCTCTGGAAAGAAAAATCACCACAGGGTGCTATTAGGGCCTTATGAGACATATATGACCCCATCCAGAATTAATTTAAATTTTGGCTAGCACCCTCTGCAATCTTTTCTAATCTTCTCTAGACAACCAAAGTAATCCTAGCGAAGGGTACCTTCTTTATCGAGCTCCTGGTCCCACAATCCAAGGTAATAAATACGTCACAGGCATCAAATATATTGCATTCCTGCTTTCACAGCAGGTAGGTAAGTCTGTGGTTGCAGCTGCAGGAGAGACCAGAGGTCTCCACTTGGGCAAACTTGCTCATCTTCTACCCCTTCAGCCTTTGCACTTCAACATCCCCATGTATAAAGAGGAAAAAAAAGTGTATGTTTTGCAAGATGCTCGAAAGCCAAGTTGCAAATATTGTTATTTCAAACAAATCAAACTTGTTTGACAGCATTTTCCAATAGACAAGTGGGTGGAGGGACCAGAGAAGCAGGGCTCAGAGCAGAGAGGCTTAGTTCTGCGCTAGCTGACTGCTTTTAATAGTAGAGCAAATGAGATGTATTTGCTACCAGCTTTTCTGCTTTCCCTGTTCTCTGAGCTTTCCAAGCCAATTAGCTCAACCAGTCTTCACCTTGCTTTAATAAAGAGGGATTTACTAAAGGATTTCCTCTTCTGCATGACTGTGCTGATTAATACATAAGACCCGTAGCTCACTTTATAAAGTGCTTTGAAGAAAGTCCATCCTGGGTGGGAACTTCCAGACCTTCTGCCTCACAGATATGCCTCCTCAAAAAGATCTGTCCCAGACATGCTGGAACTCCACTCAGACTCACTGCCCAATTAATTCATGCTAACAAGACGCTACAAAGACAAGTATTCTCCTGCAGTGTAAAGCCACCTCATTCCCATGCCTCACTTACCTTCAAGTGCCTGGTTTCAACACAGTATGCTCCCCTAATTGAAAAAGATAAGTGGGAAAAGATGGTGGATGTACAGAAGACACATGCACATTTGTATGTGAAATGCATGCTGATAATCCTCCCCCCACCCACATACCACCCAATTAGCAAAGTTATGCACAAGAGAAATAAAGAGGGCGAGAGAGCAGGCATTTTGGAGTGAATACCTTCAATCGCTGCCAGACCAGTGGCATAACTCACATCTAGGTTTCATTTATTTTTCTTTTTCCCCACAGACCAACACAAAATCATTGTCTCTAACTCAAAGTCAGTTTTGCTGGTCACAGCATGGTGATGCATGATGACAGCTAAGGTAGATCTGGGATTCTCCTGCCCACCCACATACCCACAGGAGGGGATTGTCTCCGTGTGTAGCAGTGTCTGACCACCAACTCCCTGCTCGGGTTCTGCCTCTTGTCTTCTCGAAGGTAAGGAGATGTCAGCTCATAACCATACATCCATTATTACATGCTTCTGTTTAACAAATTGGGCTGGCAGTGATGTGCCGCTCCCAATAGCATATAAAGTTTAGATACAAACATCCACTAAGAGCAGCCAATGATACTCTTTCCCCCAAAGCATCCCATATGCATTAGCTTTTGGCAGAGAATCAGTTATCTTACTGCTCAATAATTCATAGGTGTGCTACTCAGTTGGGTAGTTCTGGGAATAAAGCAACTCATTGCCAGTGCAAACTAAGGAAAAGAAAAAAAAGGAAAAAAGTCAACCTACAAAACAGAAACAAATGAGATTCTTCTTCCAAAACAGAGAATCTGCATGTTTCCTCTTACCTCAGAGTTTATCACCAGCCTTTCTTACCATCTAACTTAATTCCCTTGCTGCAGTTTAAGCCTACTGCAAGCCCTCCCCAGAGGTGCTTTTATGTCCTAGTCATCAACTGTGTCCTATCCCCAGAAGTCCACAACCTCAACAAATACTAGGAGGACAGAGTTTTTAGTCCTCTTCTCTGTCCTTGACAAGATGATGTTGACATTTTATATGTGTATGTGTATATATATATATATATATACACACATCTTTACAATTCCCCTTTCTCTCCTTCCTCTGCCATCCAGGTGGCAGAAGCTCAGCTTTAGACCCTATTTAGATTTTGTTTTCTCTGTGTGGAAACACCATCCTGGAGTTTTAAATGCCAGAGAAATCACATGCAAGGGATTTGGGAAAGGAGAAAATAGAAGAGAAACCTGAATCTACAAGCTCTGACTCTCCTTGCATGCCTGGCACAGACAAGCCTGTGATGGGGAAGAGACCAATACATACCATTTGCAACCCTATGAGCAGAGAGTAAGCTTCTTGGCACATCACAGCAGAATGCACTCCCTATGCTTCCATCCAAGAAGGAGAAGTAGAAGGGAAATGGCCAATGTGTGATGTCCGTCGCCCTCATTGTTTGACAGCAAACCTGGTGCTAGCTGGAACAGTACTTTAAAGCCCAAATTTAACCATCTAGCTTCAGGCTCTTCATTGAGCCACCCAGGTTAGGAACACCACCTCCCTCCAAAGGCACTGAGTGAAAGGGATATCTCCAGAGAATGGCTTGAGTGGTAGGAGGAATCCATAGCTGGTAACACCTCTCTTTATCCTATGCCTTTACAGGGAGCCTATGGTGATCCCGCTCCTCATCCTGTGGGGTGGAATGAATGCAGACCAAAGTAAATGCTTACACAACACCTGCAGCGAAGTGCCTTGTGTCACCCTTCTATACAAAACTCTCCATGAGCTCCCAGTGCCTTGTTTAATGAGTTCATCAGTAAGCCAAGTCATAGCAGGTATCTGAAATTTGGGCAGCATGTCCTGCTCTTGGACAGGAGATGCATCCTTTGCTCAAGCTGCTGTGTGCCATAATGGAGATATCCTAGGAAGGAAAGCAGATACCAGTCTAAAAATATAGCAATACTGATTTGGACTAAAAGACAGCATCCAATTAGTGCCGCTGCAAGGGCTCATGTTCACAGTGTGCAGCTGTTGCCTACAAGGAACTGAGTTTCTTCCTGTCTCCTCTGTAGGGTCTCACCCACAACCAGAGGACCTACCAGGACAAAGTGACTACTAACTCCAAGCATCAATCCAACAGCGACAGGTTACTATTCCATCACCAGCTGCCTGAGAAATTCAAATCACCTCCATACGTTTTAATAAAAGAACTGAAAGTTAAGAGCAGGGAGGCTGCAGGAGAATGCATCTCCCAGAACTGCAGTCCTGTCAAAAGGGAGAAGAGTCTCTGCTTTAGAAATGCAATGATTGTCAGGACCACAGGTGGTCAGAGCCTTCTGCTCACAGCTGGGCTACATACACAACTCACCTTCTGTTTTCAGTTTGAAAGCTAAATTGAGAGCACTAGGCAATCCCTCCACAGCTGCTTTCCAGAGAGGCAGGCAGAATAAGAGACAGCATAGCCAAAAGCAGAAATGTTGATTGAAAGATCAGACCTGCTTTAATGATGGCATGGTAGGATCAGAGCTGCAAAGGGGAAGAGATCCAAGCCAGAAAGGGTCTGGTAGGGGAAGAAGGGCCATCCAAGGCAATTAAGATAATCAAATATTAACTAGCACTCCTTAATATGTTTACTTTTAATTCTTTGTCTATACTAGTAAGCAAAGCTAGGCCAGGATGAATTAATACTGTGGGTCTTACCTACAGAGTGGAAAGAGGACAAGCACTCCCATACAAACCAGGCCCTTCCTCAGTGCCTCCTTCAGGCCTAGTAGAGAATTTGGACCAAGAAGGAAACACTCAGCATAGAGCAACACCCAGTTCTCCACTTCTCTATGTGCTGCCTTAGAATTCTGCTGCCAGTCATTTAATATCCTGCTCCACTAACTGTCATCATCACCCCATTTTTCCATCCTTCAGCCCTGATTGATCTTGATTCATCTGAGGAAGATGACGACAATGAAAATGTAACTGTTCAGAAAGAGGATGAAAGGATGCTCAAACTAAAAGATTTATGTCAAACACTCAGCTTCATAGATGAAGCAGCTGAGGTCAACAGATATTGAAGCAATTTCTCCCATAAGAATTAATGTAACAAGGAGGGTAGTGCATACAGAAACTTAAGAAATTCACACTATTTAAAAACACAGGATTAGTATATACAGCATAGACAAAAGAGAGTCAAGAACATTTTTTACTGTAAGCATTTTTGCTGTCACTATCCAGATGGTTACCTCTTCATCATTGTCATCATCATCTTCAGATGACTCAAGGTATATATCAAATCAATCACTGGCAAAAGATGGAAAAATGAGGATAGGTTCAGACGGTCCAACAGATGAAATGGCTGAGATTTTTCAGACTAGTGACTAGCTCCAAAAAGCCAGCTGCCAAAGAGCCACCATCTCTGCCATCTCAAAGTCCTGTCTTCCTCTTTCATCATTTGCAGTTACCTGTATGCATTTAAAACGCATGAATTTCCTAAGTACCTGTATCCAACTCTTATCATGAAAAAATGGTTTGTCTGCCATATCAGTTACTGCTATAGCTTTTAATGAATGCTGGTTACAGAGAACCATCTCCCTACACCTTATTCCCCCCACTTCTAATCACCTATGGAGACAACAAAGGATTTGGCAGTCCCATTTCTTTAGGCCTGGATGATACCACCCATCTCAGAGAAGGGCATGGACTCAAGCTATGGAGGACCCTCTCTCCCCTTATAGACTCATGTCTTCTCTCTACATTCCCACTGTGTTTCCAGAGAGGGAGCAGCACACCAGCCTTGCTGCTGAAGCAGACGCAAACCTGCAGCTCTCGTCACACCCTGCATCATGAAGAGCACCATCACTCTGACAGGTGTGGGTGGTGTAGGCTCCCAGAAATCACTCTCCAGGTTTGGGAGAGTGATTTCTGGGAGCCTCTGCAACAGAAGGTACAGGAAGGACGCCAGTGACAGAACTGGCAATCATGCAAGGACTTCAGCCTGCTCCCTTGACCTCCCCATCTGCCTATCAGCTCAGTCCCATCTCCTCTGGACTTGGACCAGGATAGGGAAATTTATTAACTGTCCTGCTCACTGGATAAATCTGCCCTGACGTTTGATTTTCCAGGCTGCTTTTGTGGCTGACCTCAAATTGGGCCAGCACTACAGGAACCACTTGGAGGACCAGCATCCCTGTAATGCGGGCACATGCTTATCTCAGACGCTTTTACATGTTGACTGAGCAGGACTTAGGCTGCAGCAAAGCTGATATGCATGACAAATGGGAAGTAGAGACTCCATTTCTTCTGATGTGTGGGTTTTGGTCCAGCAGACAAACACCTGAAGCCAGTTCTGTAAAGTTTCTGTTGTTCACATTCCCCAACTCTTCTAGGACACAAAAAGTTAGGCTGTTACCTTCTTCATTCTCACCTATTGCATCAAGATCTGAAGGTAGATCCTAGTCTGAGTCAGTCCATCAGCAATTATCAGCCTGAGGCTTACCAGCAGCACACACTATAATGTGGCATCCTGCTCCTTCCAGGTTCTCTGTGACAGATAACAACACCTGCCAGAATCGAATACCCTGGGTGAAAAGAACATTTTAAATAAGTTTCAGCAATGTTTGCTGAGCCATCCCACTATGATGGTCAGAGAGAGGGTATAATTCTGTGTACAGTTTTGGAAATAACCTGCATGGACTTAAATCTGGGAATATCTATGGCTAAATCTGTGATAAAAGACAGATGATGGAAAGACAAGGCTTCTCTATGTCCTGTTTATAAGACTAGCTGGATCTGTGTACCCAGATCTGAACTCACTAGTCCAAAATGGCAGAATAAGAGTCTAAGAAAAGATCATAACAATCTTTAAAATGCCATAGAAAGCAGGAAAAGATGGGGGGAAACTTCATCTAGCCAGGCCTTTGAGGGGAAGTTGGTGATAGCGTCGTGCAAACACCAGAGGAGATGAAATTATTCTGTACCCTCCATGCATGTATTGCCTATGGGAGTACAAACACGGACCAATTGGGTCAATGTAAGCAGAGAAGACTGCAGAACAAACAGCAATAACCCTTTTTATTCTTCACTGATTCCAGAAAAAACACTCATGGAAGATCAATGTGGGATGCAACTTTACAAGTTAAAAATGAATGATGATTAATATAGTTTTAGGGGTCCTTGGCAGACAAACTGGGTAGTGTTTGAGAAAGCAACGAGAAAAGTAACTATCTTGTCATAACATCCTCAGGCATTAGAAAGATCCTGGCTTGCTTTTACACGACGGACTAATTGAAGATGTAATACTATTCAAATGCAACCCACATTAAGCAGATTAAAAACACATTAACTGAAAGAGTTCAAAAAGAAATTTTAAGCAGATGCACGTACCAATAAAATCTCTCTAGTGAGAGGGAAGACCTTCTCTAGGAATGCCTCTCTAGTGAGATCCCACATAAACCTCTTAAACTGATGCAATTGCGCATCTTCATCAAGGTCAAAGATCCAGCAGGCAGGCTGGCATAGGCAAAGCATATAAATTATAACATCCCCCGTTCAGGCTGCGAGGGCAACATCACACACAACCACCTTTGGTGTCTGAATGACCTTACATCCATCTGCAGCTGGAGTGCCAGGGTGTAGACTTTGCACAACTCTAGGGTGCACCTTGTGCTTTGCTTCTTTCCCTCCACAAAAAGGCAGCGCTTTAATAGGCTATAACTGACAATCACCAATCACCTTTTAATGCCTGACAGGATAAGATATACAAAAGAGGACAAAAATTTCAGCAGGTAAATAACATACTAACGAGATACCTCAACTCGGGACAATTCAGTTTGCTTGATGGAATAGGTTTATACTAACTGCATTCAACTTATCTTGGTCTGGAAAGAAAAGATTGAGGAAAGAACGCATCATTCTTGTTATGAAGAGACAGAGATGCCAAGAGTAGCTTGAGTCGATGTAATGCAGTAAACATTAAGCTTTCAACTTGATTCTGTAGTCCAAAACATCCAAATCCTTGGATAATTAAGCTAAAGTTTACTAAATGTAATGTGAGATGGGCATCACATCTGCATTGGTGAGATCAATTTTTAGTGTTTAATAGGGGTGATCATGCTTGCTGCCAGAATGATGTTAAAAAAAACCCACACCAAAAAAAAAAAAAAACCCAAACCAAAACTGAGAAGAGAGCTATAAAAACAAATCAAGTGCTAGAAAACATACACTGCAGTGAATGGCTAAAGAGACTCTTTCTGGGTTGCATGCTGAAAAAAGGCTAAGAGATTAATTGTTCTTGTGTTTGAGACTACACAGGGAAGAGACTGCTGATAACAAATAGTTACTTATGTGAGAAGATAAAAGCAGAAACAGAGCTCATAGTTGGAAGCTGAAATGAGACAGACTTAGATTAAGTCATGACAACTGAACCATGAGAGTAAAAAAAAAACAAACTCTGGAACAACTTATTGAGACACACACTGTATTCCCTGTCACTTCAGTCTGTGAGTAGATGCTGTGCTGAAAATGTACAAATAATCCACATTTAGCTCCAACAAAAGTAAACTCACCTTGTTCCTAAGCTCCACTAGTGAGAGACTGTGCTCGGCGCATAAGTAACTCAAGTCTAGACAAACAGCACAAAATGGTTAGAAAGAGATTCAAAGAGCTTTTGCTTTTTCATAATGATCAGGAAGCTGGAGTCTCTGCATTTTGGATGGACAGATAATCACATAAACTTCTCCAAACATTTAAAAAAAATCCAAGCCACCCCACACTACCCAATAACCCGCCACAAAACCAAACAATCTAAGAAATCTCTCCTCTTTTTAAAACCTATAGGTAGTTTAATTTGATCTTTTCATTTATACATGTGAATTGGCTCCTAGAAAGCTAATCGGAATGAAGACTTGCCTATTTCCACACATAAACTTGGACTTTTGCAAGGCCTCATTACAAGCATCCCAAGGGAAGAAAAAAAAAACCTAATCCCCAAACCACAAAACCCCATTCTGAGCCTTGCTCTGGTTTCCTCTGACCCAGCCAACTGCCCCTATCTTCTCATCTCTTTAGAGCTGTTACACTCTACCCAGCAAACCACTTTCCTGTATTTTGCATAAACTATGAACTGCTAGAAAATCCTAGCAGGCCTAACACTATTAAGCCCATCCATATCGCATTAGGTTATTAGCTATTTCATTCTAGCTTATGATTAGGACAGTAAAATATCTCTTTGCAATCAGCAACTGGTAAGGAAAATCCCTGTTCAAGTGCAAATACCACTATTATTTATTGTTCGCTTGACCTCAGTCACAGCCACTTGTCGGGAACCACTGTTAGTTCTGGCACTCCAGCCAGTTCCTCCCATCAAACGCTTGGCTGAGTTGGGCCTGGAGTTGTAGCCTATTTGTGATGGAGGAGATTTATACCACTTGTTTCAACAGATGCAAGAGCATGTCACAACAGATCAAGAGCCTACAAAGGGTTAGCTAGAACGGCCCCCAGTTGCCGTTCTTTCTTCATCCAGAAGGGAACTACCCCACATGCTTCTCTGCCATGTAAATGGAGTAATTTTCAGTCTGTTCTACATCCTGTTCATTCCCTCGCACCTTGGCAAACAAGCAAACAGTCTCAGAAGTCAGCTTCCCCACGGTCAACAGAAATGAAACATTTCCATGGTTCCCTGCAATCACACAAAACCCTAGAAACAAAGACTCCAAAAGCATACAAAATGTGACAGGTCTGCATGCAGCTGGGAAATTTAAAATTGTCTGTCAATTCCTGGGACCAATGAAGACATTGCAAGTTCAATGCTGGGTTCATAAAAGAAAACTGCTTTACCTCAAATCCTGGGGGCCAATTAAATTTGAATCAGAAACTGAGGTAAGGTAGGAGCGTGTGCACACACATGCTTATTTGCGTTTGCAATAGAAAGGCAAAGAGGAATAGAAATCATGAGCTATATGAAGTGAGACAGGGAAAGAGGGGTGTGCCTTGGAAACGTGATCTCTGTTGAGAAAATGCTGTTTCTTGGCTTCAAAGAAAAAAAAAATTTTCTCAGACTAGCCCAAGCGGAAAAGGACAAACCAGCAGCTGATCAGTTGTCTACCCACAAAAAGCTCAAGAGGTCCCTATGCCCTTCCTAAAATCTGAACCTTCAGCCTCCCAGTAGAGTGTCCCAGTACAGACCCAGCAGCAGGAAGACCTGTTGGGATGTAACGAAGTTTGAGCCCCTATGCAGTTTAACTCACTACAGTTTCCTCTAGGAGCAAACATAATTGGTACTGCTTCAGAACTCGAGGTCAGGACGGTCACAGCTAATTGAACACACACCCCCTCTGGATGCTCAATTTCCTCCCAGAGCATCCATTCCCCTCAGGAATGACTTGGGGTCTTTCTTGCATAAGCCCCCTCAAAAGAAGCATCACTGGTCAGTACTTTGTGTCCACGCACCTGCCGAAGTCCTCAGGTGGGGCAGGAGAAAACAGCTCTGTTCTAGTGCCAGTGTGCAGGGTGTAGGTGAGGAACAGCATGGGAGCCTGATCCTGCACCCTCCTAGGTGTTTATTGGCATGATCTATGGCCCAAATGTAATGGGAGAAAAGCAAAGGCACAGACAGGATGTCATAGCACCCCACAGCTATCTGTGAAAGAGGATGGAGGTGAAGAGTCTCTGTTTCCCTGGCACAGGTCCTGTGTCAGGTCTGATGTCCTATGCTACCCTGGCAGATGGAGACAGCTGCTTCTACTTCTGTCCCTCTTGTGCAGAGGCTGAGAGCTATCACGAGAAAATGAGTTGCTGTTTCTGCCTGCATACTATCTTCTTGGTTCCCCTAGTGAGTTCTGGTCCATGCTATCTCTCTCCCCACAGCCAGGGGACCTCCCTTGCCCCCCATCTCCTAATGGCAGTGTTACCACATACAGCACATGCCTTCCCAAATCTACTTTGCTCCGGTGTCAGCAGCAGCTCTTTTGCTTTAGAACATATATACAAGCCTTTCCATCCTCAATCTCTTCCAATGGCTTTTCTCTTTCAAATAAACTCTTAACACCCAACCCACGCAAGCAGTTATCATCTCTGCTCCTGAGTGCATTGCATAAACTCAGATCCCAGTCCTGTTTGTCACCTCTGGCAGAGAATATCCTGCTACCCTACTGTCCGGGATCCATGGCCTCTTTTCTGCCTTGACCCAGTTCCTGCATCCCCTGGACAAGTTTGGTTCTGTGTAGACCAAGACAGAAAGCTTGGCAACTGCTGCCATGCCAAGCTTGTCATCACTGACCGGAGGGAAGTGTGTGGCAGAAGTACACTGTCAGTTAGAGAGGAACCTGCATTACATCCCCATGCAAACAGAAGCAGAGCCAGGACAACCTCTCTCCCTCCAGCCAGGCTGCCTTGATGCAGCCTGGGTACCAGTTTGGAGATCTTGGATACAGGTGTTTCATTGATGGTCCAAACCCAGACAACAAAAACAGGGCTCAAAACCAAAGTGGTTTCTTCAGAATTGTAAGATGGTAAGCACTGTGAAAGCCTCTGACAGTACTTCGGCAGCAGTGTGCTCCTGTGGCTTAAAGATGGGGACATGCTTGAGTGAGATCTAAACACGCACAGCCTTGATAGATTCCCAGCAAAAGGCATTTGAGAGTATTCTGGAGTTGTTTTTTTTTAATCCCAGAAGTCAATGTATAGCTAGGTCCTACAGGGAAAATAGCTGCCATAGCAGGAAAACCTTAAAAGGTGTATCTGAATTAGAGTAGTATGAGATGTAGTGTTCAGCCCTGAAAGGGCTAAGCAATTGTCCACAGAGAGATGACCAAGACTATCTGTCATCCACTGTGTCTATACAGCTCTCGTTTCTCCTTCCCTGACAGAACTGTATAGCTTAGATGCCTGCCTCTCTTGATAAAATTAAGTTCTCTTCCTGGAGTGTCTGGCCAAAAACCAGGATAATGGCAGTTTATGGAAAGTGCATTTGTTTCTCCCAACAATATCAGAGAAATGGATTAGCTGATTTAAACCAGGTCTCTTCTGAACAAACAAATTCATCTCTCTAGGCAAAGAGCTCTCACATGAGCTTTTACTCAGCCCATCCTTACCAGCAGAGGTGTTTAGAGATGAGCAATGGGCTGCACAAAGGCTCAACAGCAACCGCAAGCAGGCTGCAAACTCATGTAGATCCCCTCCTTTAAGAAAGGCTCCCACCTTTCTTACACACAGATCTGGGTATCACCCTCTCTTCTTTCACGGTCATTTACCCAGGGCACAGCAAGGAGATGCTTTGCATCTGACTCCTGTGGTGCTGCAGACAGAAGGTGCCAGCTTTGCAAAACCTGCTCCCCAGCCTCCATTGCTCTTGCGAATTCTCCCTGCCATCTGGGCACATTGCTTTATGTCTCAAGTCTTCTCTATCTCCTGGCCACCACAGCGTGCAGACACGTTCTGTCAGACCAATTCCAATCAAAGAGCTAAATCTGAAAAGCTTTTGGGGTGCCAGGGAGACTTTCCAAGAAAATCTCGGTGAGTGGCAGCATGTTGGAACCTTTTCTACAAGGCAATGAGCAGGGAAGAGACTGGGGTCCTGCACAGCAAGTCCTACCTGCTACACCCTGAGGGGGGGAAATCCAGTCCAGACAAAATTCGCATCACTATTTTACCCTGTGATAGGTACTTTTCTCCAAAGCCCTGTGCACCAACCACCACCAAAAAAAAAGCAGCCCTAGGACTTTTCTCCATAAACATAAAGGTGGTCACAAAGAAGGTTTTAACTTCATTAGCTCATCAGACTACCTGCCCCTCAATGGCAGGAGGGAAGGGCCAGCAAGTCCCAGACAAACAGGAGCCATCGTCTTTTCACTACATTTGTTACAACCACATCTTAGGACCCACTCCAAAACCAACCTAAGCTCCGCCACAGCCCCTGTCTGCCAGGCCCCAGGACCAACAGCTGGTAATTAGTAAAAGAACCCAGAAAGTCTGAAGCAAAGCCTCTGTGGTTGTTAGCGTGCTCTGAACCATAGCTATTTCGGTTTACAGCCACGATGGAGTGAAACTGATTCCTCCTTCAGCCTGTCCTTAGACTGACAACTCTAATTAGTGGTTAGCAGCCCAGGCACCGGGAAGCAGAGTGAGCAATCCCAATGCTGTATCGCGGAGGACAGGGCTACATGCACAAACACATGCTCTAAGCAACTTAATCCCAGATACAATACTGCAAGCAGAAAGTGTGTTGACAAATCAGGGACAAAACTCTCCCCTCTTAAGGGGGGGGGCGGAGCAAGGCAATTCTCTGTATTTAGAGAAACACAGAAATAACTTTGATACTTCCAGCTTAGTCACTCAAACCTCTGTACAACAAAATTAGGGGATAAATAGGATTTCTATCTAAGTGGGACCTAACAACCTGTCCATGCTTTGTTCAGACAGGTTTGAGGTTATGCCCATGACTACAAATCTTTTTTTTTTTTTTCCCACTAATGTTTTCCAGGTTTGCAAACACTGAACTTGCAGAAAGAACAGTTTTCCTGAGGCTTTGAAGACAGACACACCTTCCCCAGAAAATCAGTTCATTCTTAAGCCTCTGATGGTCCAAAATGACCCCAAAACATCCCAGAGCTCCGGTTGGTAGAGGAGTCCGAGGTTTCCCTCTTTTGGGAGGAAGATTTGTACCACGTAGAACGGCAATACTGAAGTATCAGTGGAAGGGTAGGAAAGCCCCAGTCACCACTGGATAGAAAAAAATCATCATCTTCCCCCAAGCTAGCTCCTGAATTGCACTCCTCAGCTTTGAAGAGGGTGTCAGGATGGAATTCACTGATGAATAAAAAATTAAAACAGCCCCTATTAATAAGTACACTCAAAAATTAAATCAGCCAAGTCTAAAATTCTTAGCAGATGGCTCCATACTCCAGCTCACACAGCCAAGCAGCAAGACAGATAAGCCATCACAGATATGGGTCAGCTGTGGCCACAGACAGCCTCATTTCTCTCAGACTCCCTTCACAGAGGCAGGGAGGGCTGCAAGGAGCTCTCAGAAGCCAAGAGCTCAGGCCTGACCACTGTGAAGAAACCACACCAAGAGCATGTCTCAAGAGTGCTTTTAATGGAACAGTTAATATCCAAGCTTATGTTTCAGAGGGACAGGCAACCAGCAAGGAGCTTGGACACTGAGCTATGGCTTCAACAGTTGATCTAAACAGTTTCATGCATTTCCATTTCCAGTTGTGTGGATCCAGCAATGCTTCTTTCTTATTTACAATATCACCCCCTTGTCTCCTCCCTGCTCTGCTGTTTTGCTACACAGATAACATGGGAAATTGATGCTGACTATTGCCTGCCTGATGCACAGCATTGCCAATGGGTTCAGCAGGATTTTAAAGAGGAATGAATCAACAGTGTGTGACCAGGAATAACATTTGCCAGCCTGGGAGCTTGAATAGGAAAACACATCTGTGCCCATGTGAATGTTAGTTTAAGTGACAAGGGCAACAGATGCCCCAGCAGGACACCTGTCTGCCTTCCAGGTCAGGGCAGAGCCAGACCTGCTGGGCACCAGCCCTATGGCAGTGCCTATATCTAGAACTATGCAATGGCTCCTGAAGATCCTGTTAGCCACAAAGACCGCCCCACCAAAGAGAATGTCACTCTACTGCTCACATCTAATACTCCCTATGCTTTGAAGATAAAGCACAATCCACTGGCTGTTTAACGTGGCAAAACTCTACGTAAAGGCAATAACATAACCCCCTGGAGATCAGTCCCAGATGATTGTAGACTACTAATTTGGATCCAGAAGGGGCAAAGTTTACAGGCCATTTTATTCCAGGAAAGAAGACACTCAGGTTAACTCCTTTTCTCATCTTTCTGCCAAGATATCACCCAAAGATGAGAAGCAGGATCATCCTTGCTTGACTATCCAAAATGAAACAAACCCTACATAATTATATCATCTCCTTTCTTTCTCTGAACACTTAAGAGACATCAAAACTTCTGCTAAAGATAAAAATGGCACCATCAGAAGTCTGCCTATCAAATCATTAGAATTTTGTGAACAATTAACATCTCTCAACAAAGAAGATGAGTTCTCTGCTACCAGACTCTGGTAGTTATCCAGGGGGGAAACCCTACTCAGGTGACTGATTAAGACCCTGAGACTACTAGTGACTGCTGTGAGGGAGGATAAACCTATCTGTGGGAAAACATCTACTACAACTACTGGAGTAGACTTACCAAGGATTAGGTATGGGGAGGAGTGCATGGTTGACCTGGACTTTGACTGAACTGTCCAGCAGTTGATGATTTATGCTGGTCAGGACTGAAAAAGCATCACAGCAGACACTATAATTCAAGCAGGATTCAAGGTACTAGGGACTGCAATTTACACCACACTGTTATAGGATGCTCTGTTGCAGTTCAGCCCCAGGTGGCAGCTGAGCACCTCTCCCTGGGGAGAAACTGGCCAAAGTCCCCATGGGTTGGGTTAAGGACAGTTACTGACACAGCACAATGAGCAGGGAACAACAGTAGAACCCATAACAGAATACACACAGGGGTGCAACACAGAGACCACTTACCAACCTGACAACCACACTCAAACTGTCCCAAAGCTGTGTGGACCCTCCCCTCCCAGCCCTTTTTATAGGGGCATGACATCACGTGGTGTGGAAATGAACAACAACTCTGCTCAGCTGTGCTGGCCCTTGATGAGAATTAACTTTGTCCTGCCAGAACAGGCTCTAACAGAGCAAATATCACGCCGTGGTAAGACAGTCATCTCAGAGGCCAGTTCTAGCAACAGCTAGAGTTTAGAGTCACTAGCAGCCTCTGGAATTCCTGGACATGCTATTCTGACTAGGCTTTTAGGGTCCATGGTTATTTTATTCTTTTTTTTTTTTTTTTACAGTTTGTTATTACACGTGCTAATTCTGTAGCTAGGTAGCATCCTTCTCTCTGACTGACATGTGCATGCTTTCCTTCATCCCTCCTTTTACGCATGCTGGCTCAAATGACACTGTACACCCAAACCCAGAGAGCTGCACATTTTCAAGCCCAGGGTGTGTGTTAAAGCCTTACACCATCTCACTCACACAGGTGACCCAGCCCTGATTTTAATCCACCTCTGCAGAGGATTCATTTTTCTGCTGGGATTTTTCTTGATCGAGTACCTGTACCTGAAAAGAACTCTTGACAACAGCATTAGCAATTGCATTGATATTATTAACCACAGCACTCTGAAATCTTGAAATAAAAGTAGTAATGGAAGGGCAGAGTGCTATGTTTATTATGCCTAAAGTCCTTGGAGAGATGGGTCAGTTTTATTCCTGTTTAGAAGGTAGGGGGAAAGGTGACAAGAAATTGTCACTCCAAGTGGTAGCTGGATTCCCAGGAGTTCTGACAAGCCCAATTTCTCATTCTAACCAGTATATAACATTTTTTCATCCTAACTACAGAGCTATAAGGCTGCAAGGACTTTTGTGAACTTATTAATCTTTCAAAGCTCTACAGTTCAGTCCAAGAAGTCCAGGGAACAGACCATCCAGATTGTCAGAGAGCTGATGATGGACAATTACAGCTTGTAAGATAAAAGGAGAGCAAGTTTTCCTGACTGCAAAATTATAAAAAAAAAAGAAAAAAAAGCCCAAATACTTCTTTTTTGACAGCTGACTTGCTCTTTTTGTCTTCTCATTTTCTTTCCACTACTGCAGTGCAGTTGGCAAAGCCTGTTTCTGGGCCAGTTTGTTACAATACAACAATACATGCATGAGGGTGAGGAGAGAAAAAGAAAAGAGAAACACAGAAACAGTTTCTGACATCTAATCAGATCTGCTGTATTGATTTTGCAACTTTAGCTTTAGAGCAAATCAGAGAAACAACCACATTATCACCCAGAATTTGCTCTTCCCTTGAGCGAGCCCGTTCTGAAGGAGCTCACAGGGACATGTAAACAGGCACGCCTGCATGCACATGCACAGCCCCCGTGGACACCCCCCCCACCTAAGCAGCTCTCCAGTGGGATGCCGGGCTGGGGGAGGTGGGCAGCGGGGGGAGGAAGTGTTCATCACAGAGGCCGCAGGAGCCACACGATCCCCGTTTCCAACATGATGAGAATTCCAGAGCAAGCCACCGGACTAATGAGCTACCCACGCCGGAGAGCAGTATTTCAATTAACCACAGCAGCCCACGCTGCAGCGCCCACCTCGTTCCAGCTGCCTGAGCAAGGAAGAGAGGGATAAACAGGGACTGTGTTGTTTGCAGGGTGAAGGGAGCCTATAAAGGAGGCGAGGGAAATTCTTGCTGTACTGTCTTGGATCGCGGTTTGTTTTCCTGTGCCGATGGAAGGAGCAAATTGATAGCCCTAAAACCCCAAAGCTGCCTGCTCGGGCACGGACGAGGCAATGCCACTCTAAGGTCCTTCCACACTTTCCAGGCAGAAGGAGACATCTCAGGTGTACAAACACCCTGTACATGCCCAGCTCCAATGACGATCACCATGGACAGAAGGAAGAAGGAAGAAGACGGTTTGGGTGGGCTGCTGCATGGACCATGTCACCATTACTTGGGCAAGATCACAGTAAAGTATTGCTTGGCCTTGGGAAGAGCAACAGGAGATGCTGAGTTGCTCTTTACAAAGAAGCTCATCACATCTTTGCCTTCCTGAGGGTCACTTCAAAGACTCTGTCCCAGAGCAGCTTCCCACTTCTACTTACATATTCTTGTGTGGGGATGCATGTCCTCCAGGTCCAGCCCAGGATTCAGAGCTGCTGTTCCACTCCATACCACCTAGTAAAAACTGAATTCCTCCCCGGCTCAGCACTGCTGCTCGCTCTGCAGGGGCAGTGAGGCTCCGCGAGGACCACAGAGCTTTCAACCACCACCACACCGGGGACACTATCAGGTGTGCGACTTGGCTCCAGATGCAGCTTTTGCTGCATCTCCCATGAGTTCTTGGGGTGGTTAAGAGTCACCCTCCCTGCCATGTCCCATACACCTGACCCAGCCTGCCTGTGAAAACCTTAAGCTTAAACCAAGATGCACATTTCCACCCAGCTTAATTGAAGCTTCTCAAATACATACTTACCTGCATGGAAATTGGCATACATTTCCCTGTCCCGATCCTGCAGTGTAATTCCTGGCACACTCCTGAATGGACAGTGATAATTTTAAAAAGGGATCTCAGAATATTCTAGGTTCCTGCGGGAGCTTGCATAGCCTCCCTTACTGCTGTGCTCCCAGAAGTTTGCATGTTTGAGTCAGTCACAGCCCAAAGGCTCAGGTGCAGGTTAACCCGCTCCCTACCTATCCCACAGCTGCCAGATCTGTGCTGCTCTGAGGGCTCTGTGAGAGTTCAGCAACTGTGCCATGGCAATGGGACAAGGTCTGCAGGGAGGAATGCTCCTGCACTCGCAGCTCTTTCCAGACCAAAGCATTTTTACCCATCTGCCTTGGTCCTGTCCGATTCAGTCTTTAAGGAGAGAGCACAGACACCAGCATACCAACACACACCTCAGTGGCATGGGAGCTGAGCAAGAGCACGCTTCTCTGGAGGGAGAGATAAATCACTGCAGGGAAAGGATGGAGATAGTTACCCAACAACAGCAGCTTTACCAACACGTGGTAAAGCTGCTGTTCTGCACTCATCTGCCAACAGAAATGGAAAGTGTTCTACACACACAACACCTTTCCTGTCCACTTGCTACATGCTGCCCATACCGTATCCTGCCCTTAGCCTTGGGTAGCCAGAGGAATTAAATATAATCTGTTCAAAGGTCCCCACAGACAAGAGAGATGTGTCTGCTTGGCCCATAAGATAGTCAACTCTACTTGAAAGCAGCACAGTGTTAACCCTGCTTCTCTAACTGGCTTTTGTACACAGGAGTTGAGACAGGAGCTCTGGTTCCATATGGTAATACTCACACTGCACGTTGAGCTGCACCAGGGCTTCCCGGGGTCGGATGTTAAAGCCATTGTACCTGGCTGTCTGGCACTTATAGGTCCCGCTCATGTCTCGGGTCACACTCTCCAGGCGTAGCTTCCCATCGTATGTCTCCACTGTCATTGTTCCTGAAGGCATAGGGGCTTCTTTATCTACCCGGGACCAGATGATGGGTGGCTTGGGCTTCCCTCGAACCTCACACTGCAGCTCAGCTCGGGAGCCTTCCCGGACAGTGATTGTAGACTGACCCTTAGGGACACTGATGGTTGGTGGCACTGAAATGAAGACAAGAAGGGAACTGGTTTACAGTGAATTTTCAGCACGCAAGGAATACTCCTGAGATGCTTATGTTTGAGTCACACCAATAGCTCTGAACACCAGAGGTTTTCCTCTTAACACAGTGCATGCACTATAGGAACACACTGCCTGTGTAAGTCATCCTACAGGGTCTGGAGCTGCCAGGCATGAAGGAAGATGCAACAATGCATCCAAATGACAGGTACTGGGACATTCTTCCAGCTCTCCTGGCTCTGGTTGCAAAACCCGTCTAGCAGCAAGGTTACTACAAAGGAACCCAAAGGCAAAAGCCTCTTTGATCCATTTCTCTGCTTCCAATCAGTTTCTCCAATGGAACTGCAATCTTTTGACCAAGAAACAGGAGTTGTATCTGCCACAGTATCTAATTCCTTTATGCAGGTCAGACCTGTAAGACTTACAGGATTAAAGCTTGTAGATGGCATCTCCAGCCTTATCAGACATCCAGGATCTCTATTTGCTCCTAAATCACAGCCAGGAGCCAGCTCTGTTAAGCACCTTTACTTACTTTACATTCAGATTCACTACCTATCTCTTGTTTACTTGAGCAAGAGATGCGTCCCAGCAAAGATCACTTCAGGCATCCCTTGCAGGCCAGGCTAGGAATGGCTCACCCAGCAGAACCACTGCCCAGGGACTGGAGCTGGAAGGACAGCAATGCTCAAGATACATCCAGATATCAACTGACAAAACTTTGCAAGCCAAAGCTCAGGAGAAACCCAGTGACTGCAGCTAAAGGGTGCAGAGGTGTCAGAAGAGCTTTGTTGTTCACGTCCTCAACTCCACCAAGAACCGAGGAAGAGGATGTTTGTACTAAACTCTATGTAATATTTACATTTTATTTGTATTAGGCTTCAGAATTAACAGTTTGACTGTCTGAAATAGGGCCATCGTAATGTTCTGAAAGCTTCTCATTCAGCCCTTCTTGGTGAGAGTGTCAACACCTGAATGGACAGTTCCATAACTGAAGGGCCACATACTTTATTTTTATTTAAATCAAAGTTTAGGATTACGGAGGCTGCAGCCAGCTGGTCTGACTAACATTAGCTTAGTTCAGCTCCAGCAAAGGGGAATGCACTTACGTAATTGCACATGTTGCAGCCCACATCTGCTTTAAGGGCAAATTTAGGATGGCACCAGCCCAATCCCTCTGCAGTGACCTCCCTATGCAACTTGGAGCCCACATTTTCAATTTGCAGGTCTCCCGTGGGCCGGGGAGTCTCATCACACCCTGTCCCGTGCAGCACGAAGGGATGACAGCACTCCTGGCACCCAGCACTGCCAGCAGCTGCTCACCTGGCAAGAGGCAATTTTCTCCATGGGAAAAAGCTGTAAATTGCATTTGAAGATTTTGGGTTTTTTCTAATTAAAGCTATCTCCTCAGAGCTGCTCAGTGGAGGCAGCTGCCTGTGTGAGCTCCGGCTTAGCTGGGCATGGAAGCAGGGAGCCACTGCTGCTGCCCTCCTGCTCTGATCCTGCCATCTGGGGGAAACACGCTGGGTTTTTATGCAGAAGCCACATGCTGGAGGCGGCTCATGTCTGTTCATGGGGATGCTGCACACTGGACAGCCTCGGCTGTGGCACGGAGGGCTGCTCCACTGGGATGTCCCTTTTCATTCCTTGGGTCACAGAGCAGTCCTGCTAGCCCACAGTGCCAGAGAGGCATGAAAGTACCCCAAGCTGTCCTCATGTCCTTCTCTGCCAGCATCATCCACATGAGCATGTGGGGCTCAGCCTCCATCAGTGTGGCACCACAGCAGGGCAAGCTGCCACCACAGCATCTCCTTTGAGGCGGGGGCCAGCAGGTACCTGGACCAACACCTGGACTAACAGACTGTTGGTGGGATCACCCAGGGTCTCCCAGCCCTTCAAATGTGCCTACCCTTGTAGCCTTAAACACAAATGCACTCTGCCATCTAGTGACCTTGGGCAAAAAGGATTGCTCCTGGCAGCTGCAGCCACACCGGATCAGGAGAGCTGCCCTTGCACCAGGATCAGGGGGTTCCCCAGGTTTTAGTCCATTCTGGTGCAACAAGGATGGTGTCTGCTTGCACACAGAGAGCCCTACTTGCCAGGGGTGCCAGCAGAAGGAAAGCACCACCCTTCGGCGTTTACCAGGTCCATGGTAGAGTCAGGGGGTAGACTAGCAGTCCCCAGGCTGCTACTGAGCACAGTCCCATTGGGAGATGGCTGGCTCCAGCGTTTCTCTTGGAGACATGGGTCTCCCAAAGCATCAGGTGCAGTCACAGCACCTTCTGCTGGGGAAATGAAGCGAGCAATGCCCAGAATCAAGACCGGGTTCTGCCCGACCAATGGATCCAGCACAACCAGCGACTGAGAAGTGTTCAGGACACAACCTGGGGGCAACTGGCCCCTTGGGAGACCTCACCAGATACAAGTCCAACGCTGCTTTGTGTTGCACCCTCAAGGTCCTGAAAGTCAACAAGATGACATGGATGTAACAGAAAGCAGAGCTGAACCCACCACTTCCCCAAAAGCAAAACGGAAGCCCCGAGACCCTGCATTTCAGTCCACAAGGTGACTGACAAACACACTTACAGATTAGTCCTGTCCTCACCACGTCATGGAGTGAAGCTTTGACCCTGACTTTAAGGGAATTGGAGGGAGGGGTGAGGGGTGTGGGGCAAGGAGCAGCATTTGAAACACTTGCAGTCCTATAGAGAGTGCCCAAAACAGATTGCAATTGCAAACCAGTAAAGATTAAATCTCTTCACACAATTTGCTGTGACAGATGATACCAATCTCTTGGCCACAGATCTGAAAAAGGGACATTCCTCATAAGCAATGCCAAAGAGAAGAAAGAGCATCTTTATTTCTCTTTTACTCCCTTCTAAGCAAAGGGACATTTGAAATTTGGTGAAATACCATCCCCTCTTTCTTCTTTCACAATTTGGAAGCTTTTCTGGAACAATCACACTCTAAAGCTTTCTCTAGTTTTAACTGGACTGCACTTTGGACTCTTCACAGGGCTAAAACATAAAGGAAGATCTGTTTGATGCACAACACATTGGCTGAGGATCCATAACTATTACCCATCTCGTGCCTCAGCCGAATGCTTACTTGAGGCTGGGATACTTTTTCCCGCTGGGATTCAAGACACTCATGAGAGGCCCTTCAAAGAAGCCATGGGGATGGGGGTGGGGGGGTAGCTAACGATGCCAGACACTGTCCTGGGGTCCCCAGCTACCACAAAGAGGCTCACCTGTCTCTGAAGAGATGTTCACCTCCACACTGAGGTCAGGAATGGGTGCTCCCTGGAAGGTAGCCACACACAAGTAGGTGCCATAGTCACTGAACCTCAGGTCAATAATCTCCAAGCTGCAGGTCACAGGTGGAAGTTCAGGGTCATTCCTGGTGATGAGCAACCGGTCTGAGAACCTGGCTGGTTTCCCATTCTTGTACCAGGAATAGACAACCTTCTCCTGGGGTACAGCATCCACGTGGCACGAAAGCTTCAAGTCCTGCCCTAACTGGATGGTCTCACTCTCTTTGATCACATCAGGGGTGATTTGGAATGTGGCATTCTTCATGGCTGGGACAAATGCAAGTGCAAAACTGGTTAGGAAGAGCAAAGTGTCTTCTTGCATGGGACAGGACAACAGCTCTTCTCAGAAAACCAACATCTCCATGCAAAACCTGCCTCGAGACCTCTCCCAATCATATTCCCACAACAGAGGGATCCCCAGGGTCTCACATCTGGCTGTCTGTGATCATTCTCTAGCCCAGGACAATGCTACAGCCTGGGATGAGGCTGCAAGCAGTGCTAGCACAGCTGCTGGTCTGGGAGCAAAGAAGCATGCATAGTGGTTTCTCCAAAATACTAATTTCTGCTAAGTATCACATTCACCCTCAGCTGTACAAACACAGCCAGGAGAAATGCACATCTAGCCCCTCCACCCTGAAAACCCATGCTCTGAGAAAAGGGCAACTTACACCGCACCAGCAGATTCACAGTCTTCTTTGCTGGGTTCCCCACATTGTTGATGGCTGTGCAATTGTAGTAGCCAGAGTCCTCCACTTGTATCCTCCAGAGAGAGAGGTTGCCTCCTTGCACAAGGCTGTTGGGGGGCATGGGGCCAGGAGAGTGAGACCAGATCACCTCTGGCATCGGGTCACCGCCCGTCAGAGAGCACTGCATAGTGATGTTGTCACCAGGGTTGACCACCAGTGTCTCATTGACAGACAACTTCAGAGCAGGTGGGGCTGGAAGAGTACAAAGAAGGACACTTCAGAGCTTGACAAAGACCCACCCACTTGCCTGTGCACAATTTCATATTTTCTAGGATTTCTTTTCGAAGAAGGCTGGTTTGAGTAGGGAGAGCTGGAGGGATCCATGAATTCATTATACATACAAGGTGTTTTTGAGCCTAAAACATTATCATTACTATGTCCTTCCGTTAGAGCAGACAAAATTCACCAGTGGAAAACTCAAGGCTAGAGACTTCTTGAATCCTGATGCAAACAACTGCAGCAAGGCAGAAGGAAAAAAAAAAGCTGCTGTGGCTCTGCGTTACCTACTACACCCAGCCCATTCCCCTGCAGACACCACAGTGCCTTCTCATCTCCCCATATGCAACTCCCTGGAACTCTAGACAGGCCCTGCAGAAGCATCACCAGAGAAAAACCTCAACAGATAGCTCCTGCTAGAGCACCTGTATCTCCTTTACTGAAACACTATTGTAGGAGTCAAAATTAGTCTGCTTATACCTTTGACAGAAACAGTACACTCAATGGAGCCCAGCTCTGAAAAAGAAAGGAAGAAAAAATCCTGGCCCAACCCCCCAAAAAAGAGGGGAACAAGAGAAGCATTGTCACAAGGCATGAGAAGTTGCAACTGTGGTTTGAGCTTAGCATTTCAAGACCCAATGGTAAGCATGCTGGGAAGCTCTCTGGATGTCAGTGTTTGCTGGTCAGTTCTCAGTCCCAAGAGAAGGTCAGAGAGAGCATCATGTGCATGCCCAGTCACAGCCTGCTCCTTCTGCCTGATCATCAGAGCTCTACCTTGATGGAGAGGTGAGGAAGAAAAGACAGGTTTGGAGGAGGCTGACTGAACACAACAGTTGTTTTATTTGAGTACAATTGGGATTAAACCTTCCTCCCATACAGAGTTGCCATCCCAAGAAGTTTTGGAGGAGGTTTATCATTAACAAAGGATCTCAACTATCCCATGATATGCCTCTTCATCTCCTGGACCCAGCAAGATACCTTTGCCGGACACTTGGCCCTTGCAGCTCAGAGCTTGCCACAGAGGGCTAGGACCTGTCGGCACCACAAAAAAACATGAACAGCAGCTCTGCACCCACTCTTAACCTTCTCCACTTCCACAGGTGCCAAACAGACTTCTCTATAGACCAGACCCGGTCACAGGGATCATCTTTCATGCACAATTGAGCAACTGGGACACCAGTTGTCTAGACCACCTCTCCTTTGAGTACACCAGTACTCAAACCTGCTTTGGTTTATTTTATTTCTGCACCATTTTTCACTACATACCCCTCTAGAAACTATCAAAACTCCCTTCCCTTTGTATTCTCTATTTCATCCCATGAAAAGCCTTTTAAAAGCCCTTGTCAGCACCATCACTTGTCTCCATACAGAGTTGAGAAAGTAGCAGTCCCCAGCACAAAGGCGGGGAGTATGTTTTAAGTAAAAGCCACAATAATGCAAAATAAGGCATTGTTCCATATTCATGAAGCCTGATTTAACAACATCATTATTTCTGCCTCTTCTCTCCCTGGACCCTACGTTAATGAGCTGTGCTGGATTTGTGTTGGATCTCTGAATTACAGCTCATACAAACAAGACGAGGAGGACTGCTCCCTCCTCAGCACCAGCAGCATAATTTACCAGTGCAACTACTGCCATGCTGGGATATTGCTTTGGTGCACCGAATCAAACATCTTCTCCCTGGCCACGGGACATGCTATTTGTGCCAGAGGTGGCCAGTTGTGCCTAAGGAAGAAGATGGCTCCTCTGCTGCCTGCACCGGTCATTTGGAGGCTAGTGGTTGTGGCCCTTGAATTTTAGAAAGCCACAGTCTGCTCTCAGAGCCTCTGACAGGTCTCTTTGGTGGAGTCTTGGAAACAATGAACACTAATCAGCAAAGAGAGGGTTTGTACGTCCTTTCTGAGCTCCGGTTGGAGACTCACTGGGGCCCAGAAGCACAACAGCTCAACTCACCATGGTCTGGTGGGGCAGGACACGTTCCTGTCACTAGCAGGCTGTCAGATGAACATAGCTGATATCAAATAATTGTTGACATATGCAGCATCTTGCCTGGGAATCTCTACCCATCCCTGCCAGAGCGAGAAAGGCTGAGACCAACCTACATCCAGAGGTAAGATGTCAGAGCAGGGGAGCATGACCAGAGGTCCTGGAGGCTCTGGTGAAGAGTTAGGGATCTTGCAGTGCTTGATGTGCAAATATCTGAACAACACTCGCCCAGCATGGACATGTTCTGGGCAAGGCAACATGGAGAAAAAGGAGTGACATGCTGGTGTGAGCACTGCCTCAGGGTAGGTTGTGTGCATTCGAGAGGGAGGCAGGGAAGCTGCAAAGCTGCCACCCGAACAGCTCCAGGCAGCAACCTGCCATGATGTGCTCCAAAACAGAGCCCTGGCTGTGGCAGCCTGTGCAGGCTCCCACTCCCACTCCTGTCAGCAGACAGAGGTTAAGAGTCTGCAGACATTGTTATGCAGGAGATGAATCTCATTTATTTGTAACCTGTGGCAATTCCTTTTGTTCTTGGCTCAGAAAACCTGCTGGCGGAGGCTGCCGAGCAGCAAGGGGACCATTAAAAACAAAGAGTCACTTTCAATTCCCTTTGAAGTTCAATTTGCTGCAGTAAAACTGCAGGAAAATTAACCAGCTGGGCTGCTTAATTTTGCAGAAATCAAGGAAGGGGAAAACATCAGCCTGACCCTGCTGGAGCAGGTGAGGACGTCTCAGTGCCAATGTGGTTCTGTGGCTCCACAGACCCAACTTGTGGGTCTAGAGCCACTCAGCAGTAGCAGGACAGAGGAGAAGCAAGGGAAATCTCCTTTCCATTAAGACTGTGGGCCTGCTGCAAGGGCCAAGCTGCTGAAACAGGTCTTGGCAGAAGCACATCTTTCTGGAGAGTGATCTGCCCAAAGGCCACTGCCAGAGGAGCCAAAGTGAACCAGCTGAGGAACAGCAAATGAACTGGGAAGAGAAGTTTCCCTTAGCCTGACATGACCTGACCCACCAATTCCCCTCAAGATCTCTAGTAGCTGGGTCTATAAATATTTAAGAGATCGATTTCCATGCACCTCAGCAGCCTTTAGGCCCTCCCCGGTTGCAAAGGCGAAGGCATCCTGAGCAAAGCTGTTCAGGATTCTGGGCACAGCCAGGGCTACAGAGGTTGCTAAAGCCCGAGTGCAAGAGCGAAAGAAAAGACTTATTAAAAGAAAAAAACCCAAAACACAGACACACACAAAAAAACAAACAAACAAACAAAAAAAACCAAAGGAGAGAATTAGAAATTTTACTTTAAATATTTTCTCAGCTATGCACAATATTACCTACAGGGCAAACAAGGCAGATAAAACAAGTATATTTAACGTGAAATATTATTTAACACAAACCCTGCTCACAGCTCAATGCCAACTCTATTTTCACCTCCAGCTTTTAATACGATTTGCTATGAACACATTTTCCACAGCCTCTCTGAACTCATGGTGTCAGGCTCCACTGTAACTGTATAGCTAAATGACAAGACAAAAAATAACTAGATGCATGTGCTACATGGACCAGGTTCAGAGCTGAGGTAAGTACTGAAGAAGTTGGTGTAAATCGAGCCGTAACACTGGCTTTTGATCTGGCTACAACCTGAAAACACATTTTCCCCATTCACTCGGTGAAGGGGCTGCACTGAAATGAAGGGTAGTTTCCCTGTGCTTTGTCTGGCAGGGGTGGGGAGTGGACCTGTAGAGAAATTTGATTTTCCAACTCTTCAAAGGTAAAGAAACAACAGGGAAGAAGAGCTGTATGAAATCTCTTTCTTCCTCATAAGCACAAGATGAGTTTTTAAAGGGAATATTCCAGCATTTGCTACAGTCTCATCCTGAGATAAACTCAGGCAGCGGTGGTGTGAGTTGCTTGAGACATGTTCGGAGACCTTACTTCATAGAGAATAATTTTATCTGACTTTAGCTATAGTTCAACTTTAAGCTCATTAGTTTTCTACATTCTATATAAAATGATGTAACTATTGCTCAGCACCTTGGGCTAAAGTCAGATCAATAAACATAATTTACACAGTATCAACAATACCCCATCAACAACATCAAAAGAGTTCTGGTTCCACTGAACAAAGATGACACAAGGGATGCAAACTGCTTTGCGTTACATTAGAGAGGTGAATAATTCAAACAGCTACAATGCCTTTCTTTCTGATCATGGAACACTCCAGGGCTGGAAGCAATTTCCTGATATTTACTTATTATTTGAAAATATTCAATACATGTAGGGGCATTGTGAGGGGCTTTTTTTTATGGGTGTGGGACTTCTACAGACAGGCTCTACTCAGTCCTTGCAAGTATTTGGTACATGATACTCAGTTATCAGTCAGTTAATGCAGGTCAAGCAAGAGATTCTGTTCACAACTGGAGCTGCACTCAAGCACTGCAAGAATAAATATCAGTGTAAAACTCATTTATTGGGAAGACATGGGAGATTCTTGCTTTCCACAAACACTGGCACCAGCGGAGCCTGTTAGCTGGGCAGTGCTGAGAGTGCAGCTTGGCAAACCAGGGCAAAGCCACACACAAATGAATTATTTGTAAGAACTCCTGCAGCATCTGCCCCACTCTAGAAAGTATCCAATCTATTTTTGAAGTCACTTAGAATTATAAATAAATAAAATGGTGTATGGATTAAAAAAACCACCCAGTGCTTCAACACCTACACCTAGTCTGTTTTAATGATCTCTCAGCAGGCCTGGACAAGGCACCGGCTATACGCAGAGACGCAAGAAATTAGAGTGCTGCTTGCCACAAAACCTCTGGATGAAGGATTTGTAATCCCAGCATCCATGTACAGAAGGTGCTGCAGGCATGGGACAGGGTGCCGTGTTACCCTCTTGGAGGGGTAACGGCTGTTGAGCAAGCAAGAGGCTGGAGGGCTGCAGGGACCCTCTGCATCCCCTCTTACCTGTGGTGTTTGTGAGCTGGAAGGTGATAGATTTGTCAGGGATGCTGCAGACATTGCGGACGGACACCTGGCATGTGTAGCTGGCATAATCCTGGGGTCGCAGGTTCTTCAGCTTCAGGACTTTTGTTTCACCCTGGGAGTTGGGAAGCAGAGTCAGGAAAAAAATTAGCACAGGTATGCAAAACACAGCTCATCATTCTAAGTCCATAACCTGTCCCAAAGTTTACAGACTACCAGCAGCTCCTATCAAAACATCAGACACCGAGGTTCAGACTCGAAGATGCTCCTAGCTATATATAAAGGAGACACAGAATGTTTGGAGTGGTAACTCCACCTCCAGGATTTCTCAAAACACACAGCAACCAACTGATATTCAACCTGAAAGCACTGCCAAACAGGTCTAGGCATAATTTCTTGTCAACTACTGCCAGAATCCTTTTATGGAGCTTGAAAGACCTTAAATGTTTAAGAGCAGATGCTGAGATCTCGCATCAAGATGTCGGTAGGAACCTGAGCAATGTCACTGGGGTCTCAACATTGCAAAACAAAAGTAAATCACAGCAGATTCAGACACTAATCCTGGCCTAAATATGACAAATTCAACATTTACACTGTAAAAATTTAAATCATCTGGGAGGAAACGATAAATTCAGAGAAACACTCGAAGAACTCCCCAAAACTTTCTGATCTCTCTTCTCCAGATTCTACTCTCATTTATGATGGCGTAAATCCGGAGTGACTGCACAGACTTTGACTGCCTTTTCTCATGCTACGGTTACAAACAAAGAAAATCACTCCCTGGCACTCCATTAGTTACTGGCTTGTTACAGAAACAGAATCAAGTTGTTAAATTAACAATAAATGCATTCTGTAGATTTTTATTTATGGAATGTGGAAAGCTCCGAGATGCATCCTGTGGTTTGTACACCCTGCAACTCGTATGTCTTCCCATGACAGCTTGTTGCTGTTGTTCTCCTTGTGTTTGCCTAAATCTCTTTTTGGAGAAACCATTCTATAATTGCCTGCAATGTAAGAAGGTGTTAGCATGACAAATCCTCTTGAGGACAACCTCAAGGGAGTGGACAGTGAGCTCAGGCATGCTAATATGAAGAGAACAGGGATCTGAACTGAGTAAATTAAACAGGTAAATACCTAGGAGACCAATAACCCAGTGAAAGCCCTGTCCCCTGAGATTTGTTGCTATGTCACACAAATGATGGCATTTAACAATGTGCATGTCAGCTACTCACTGACAGGATCATACATATCCTGTTTATTGATGAGTAAATGTTAGGTAAATGTGTACAAAAACTCGGTATAAATGAGTTTTTAAAAGCTTAAACAGGAGAGTCTTAATCTCATTTTTAATATAAAAGCCTGCCCAAACCTGACACTGATACCAGTTCAGTGCTAAGGCAATATTACACACCTCTGTGAGGGGTGCTCTGGTAAATGTAGTACATGTGATCTCCAGCAAGATCTTCCCCTCCCAACAGCACTGCAGAGCTGTGGTTTTGTTAACTTCTCTTACCAACCCAACCTCACAGGTTTATGCTGGTGCTAAGGAGAGGACCGTGAGGGCACGCCTGTGTGAGAACAGCAGTCCTAACACTCGCTTCTCGGAGCTGGGAACAACCCATCACAGTGGGAACGCTGCCTGACAGGAGCTGTGGGACACTGGGTCATTTACAAATTAATGCTGCAAGACGGTGAAATTCTGCCAGATGCCTTCTTTCGCTGAAGAAAATATCTCAGTATCCTAAGACACCCTCTCATCAAGCAATATCTCCAGCTGAATACACTGAGCTTAGTGAATGCCGGAAGAGCCCATGGTGACTTCCTCTAAGGCCAGGGATGTCCTCGTTGGACGCCACATAGCCTCGGACTAGACAAAGGGCCCAACAACAGCGCTGACCTATGGCGTTTCTGCAAATCTGCCACTAACCTGCAGCTCTCTCCTCCCTCTTCACCCCCCTGAATGTTTCCATTTGGCTGCCCATTTCTACGACCTACAGAGACAGCATGTTTCAATAAAATATGAATACGACTACATTAACTGAAAGGTTGCCTGGAGCATCGCTCGGAAATCAAAACTCAGCCAGAATGTGCTCGCAGGGCCCAGCTTTGGGAGCGTGAGGAGGTGCGTGGGATGAAATGGGTGCCCCAGGGAGCAGCCCTCCCTTCCCCACCCATCACTGCCCTGTGCTTCCACACGGCCTTGCTGGAAGCACTGGGGATGGTTAGCATCTGCAGGACATTCAGAGCCAGAGCTCAGCTTAGGAGAACAGGCCCAGAATGCCTTGGCAAAAAGGAGAATTCTTCTCTGTCCCCCTAGTGTTGGTGAGCTAATTACTGTGAAGAAAGTGGCATTCAGAGGGACAAGTCTAGCATAGGCAAGCAGGAGAAGCAGGAAGGATGCGGACACCCTGTCACGGGATGACAGTCAGAAAGTGTTGGTCTGCCTCTGGTACTTATGGCCATTAGGAGCAGCTCTTCATCATTTGCCTCATGGTTCCCTCAGCAATTCCTGCCATTCACTCCCACTGCTAACCAGGAAGCATTTCCCCTGATTTATGGAGCTTGAGCACTTAGTTAAGGGGGGAAAAAATTAGTAATGGGAGACAGAGACTCAATCTAGGAATTGTTTGCTTGGATTTTAGTCTCAGCCACCCAACAGCCCCATAACCTCACTAGGGGAATTGTGACTGTTTCAAGGACAGTGTAAAAAAAGGGAAGGGACTTCTAGGATGTCATGCTCTCTCCTACTGCTCTGTTCCTCTTGTTCCCTGGAACCACACATACAGAAGTAGGCTCTACCAGCCCTTTTGAAGACCATGCTCCTCCAGTGGTCACCACCCTCTCCCCAGTATCATAATCCACCCAGGGGAAAAAAAAAGTCCACCTCTGCATGCCCTGCATCAGAGTGGAGGTCTGGATTTTATCACCTGTGTGTAGAGGGGTTCATAGATGTCCACACCATTGTCCTGACTGTGGGAAAGCATCTCAGCTCCCCGTTTCCAGATGAAGCGAGCTGGTGGGTTGGAGTTGACAGTGCAGCGGAGGAAGACAGTCTTCTCCTGGTAGAAGCTGCCACGTACATCACTGATGGTCTGGTGAATGGTGAGAACAGGTTCATCTAGATCTAGAAGGAAGGTAAGGACGGCCGCAGCAGCAGTTAGACAAGCTTGGTTTGCATTTACAGCCTGCAGAGCAGATGATGCTCCAGGCACCATAGAAGAGAGGGGATGCTACTACACATTTGGTTGATGACAACCGCTGAATTAAGAGCTGATCTGAGGGCAGATAACAAAGACAATATCTAACAGGGACAGGAGAAGCCAAAATGCTCCCGCCACCACACAACCTTCAGAGAATAGAAAGCACCCTCTGGTTTGCAGATCCCATGTGGTCCTCAAGCAAACTACCTGCCTGCCACATGCCTCTCAGACCAGTGGGCTGCTTCACCTTCCCCAATGGCATCCACACCCAAATCACTGCTCTTTACTTCAGTGAAATGTCAGAAGGATCCCATGAAACTCTGCTCCACCATAATTTCTTCTGTTCCCACTTTCTCCTTCCCAAATTCCTCCTGAAATCACAGGGCTAAGCCTATGGCTGTGAGATCCCCACACAAACGATGTGACAAACCTTCAAGTCAAGGGGTGAAAGAAGTTGGGACAAGATCAAGGAGCTGAGATGGAGAGTCAGTCACCTCCTAGACAGGAGCAAGTTTCGTAAGGTGTCATGGGAACATGAGATGCAGGACAGTTAAAATATGCTCTGTGTATTTTCTTCTTTTCAAGGTCTGTACTGACTTTCCCTCTCCTCAGCAACATCTCACTGCATCCCTATCACCCACCCCTAAATGGTTTTCTCCACTTACAGAAAATGCTCCTTCCAATTCCCCACTAGACCGGCACCAGACAAGGAGCTGTCACAACGGGATCCATGGTTATCAGTCACTTCACTTGCAAGGACACAAGCAATAGCCCTGCAGGGAGCATACTTTATCCACCCTGGGAACACTGCTCCCCAAGGGCTGACCTCCAGCTAAAAGGCAACCCTTTTCTTGGGCTTTTGCACCAGACAACGCTGTCTGAAGACCAAGGAAACATGGGGAATACCTCAGAGGAGGTTTTCCTCCCAGAACCACTCTGACTGGGAGAAAATATTAAGATCCTATTTGACAAGATGGGACTATTTGACCCTCTGAAACTGACATCTTTCCCCATGCCCTTAAGCATGCCATAATGTTGACCTCAGTTGAAGCAATTCTATGTTTTTAGCAGCCTTATGACCCCATTTTTAACTGTAAGGAAACTGACATACACACCCAGCATCCCCTTGTGCTGCCAGCACTGTCTTCTGCGTACGTTAGCAGGAGGACTTGTGCTCATCACCTCCCGCTTTCCTACGCCACCTAATTTTCATGATATTTTATTTAGAGGTGTGTAAGTATGGAAACCTGACACTCAGAAAGGAAAGTGGAAGTAGAGATGAGTTTCTGCTAACGCACCATCCCAATAACGGATGTTCTCTGCTGAATCACAAGTGTCAACTTGTGGATTTGCATATTTTAATGAGCTGCATGCTTGGTAGATAGCAACCGTAATGGAACCTGAAATTTGTCAGCTTGACCACATCATAGCTCAGAGATATGAATAGAGCCATTAACAGAACAACAACAAGGCACACAAAAAAACCCCTAACCAAAAAACAAGCTAACTCAAAATCCCACAGCCACCAAAAAACCAAAAAAAAACCCAAAAAGCTAAAGAAAAAGATATACACAGGTGGAGAAAAAAAGTTTCTCTCCATACAGTGCCATCTCCACGTGGCCACAGGGTGACTGAATTTTACACCAAATTTTCTCGGACCAGGACTTTGGGCATAGCTCCTCCACTTTCTCCATTCTTTGTCCCTAACCCTTCATCATTTGATTTGTTGACATTTCACCTGAGTAACTTTGTAGCTACCATCCTTGCAAGGCTGTGTTTCTCAGCAGGATGCACAGCAAAACAATTTCCTCACTGAACAAAGATACTCACCTATCAGGTCTCCTGGCTCCCAGCTATTCCACACACAGAAAACATCATCTTCCTTTCAGTTGCTAAACCTCTCCTCCCTCCAATTTTTCAGCCTTCTTTTGCAACAGTCAGCTCTAAGCCTAACCCTTCAGAGAAAAGCTAAAATAAGACCTACGATGATATGTATGTCCTTGATGTACGAGTAACGCCACTGATGTCAGTGAGCTGCAGATATGATAAATTTGGCCCAAGGCAGCTCATGGAGATGATCACATAGGATGTTTCATGTGCAATGTAAACTTGCAAACATCTATTCTTTCTTTTCCTTCACGTTCCCTCTCTCCCACATGGAAATACTCCAAACAGCAGCTGCGTCTCTGCCAGTATCTAACCAATGTTTTCAAGCCTCATTTGGTGTCTGCTTGGGGCAAAGGAATAACTTGCTGCATGGGTTACTGTTTCCAGTTTCACATCCTCTTGACATCTTGGCACTGGCAGTGCTCTCTGCACAACCTTGCTGTCTAGTACTAAAAGTATGAGTGAGGACTAGCACTAGCTGTCAAATGTACCAAGGTTTACGTGAGGGTGATTACTTACCTCCAATTACAAATTAGTTTGTGGGGAAAGAAGGGGGTTGCTTTCAAATTCTAGTTCGTTCAGCTGAAGGTTGCCGGGGTGAGTGTTCAACAAAAACTGTGGCTTTTCCTATGTGTTCCCTTGTACCTACTGCAAATACCAGCAGAAAATAGTTTCTCCTCCCCAAAAACCAAGCGAGTAGAACAGAGGTGCATTACCAAGTCCATCTGCAGAGTAGATGTTAGTATGAGAAAGACCTCGGCCATCCCATTAGCACCACAGTTCTACAGGTCAGAGCTGCACAAGGGACCATGGGGCACTACATCCCTCTAGATCCAGCCTGCACCCCAGAAGTAAAGGGAGTGCCCTCAGGCCATGGAGAGTTTCATGCCACAGTCCTGTTCCTAGAGAGACAGGCCCTGGCAAGGGGACATACTGAGGTTTGAGAAAACCCTTTGTGATAGAAAGCTATCTTATGTCTCCATCACATGTAGGAGAAACCAAGCAAATCTAGTGGGTGTCAACCCCTCCAAACAAAGCGTGTGGAGTAATGTTTATCCCACCCAAAATGAGTGCTGTTGAAGCAGTTTATTTTCCCAGCCTGTAGGATGGTGCTAACACTACTCCAATACTGGGTAGGGCAAGGAAGGAACAGAGATGGTAGCTGTGCCAAGACATGCAACACATCTACGGATCATGAACATACCAGAGTCTAAGGATGTTCAAGCCTATGGCACACTTTGTGAGGGCCACATCATGGTAGGGCTGGACAGTAGGACTAAGAGGAAGCAGCCAGACAGCAGTTGCTGTCAGCAAAGCTCTGCCCAGGCTCCAGGCAGGCACTGGAGTTCTGAAGCTTGGAGATTGCTCTACTGATAGATAACCACAGTCCACCTCAGCACAGAAGACTGTCCTGCTAGGAGTGTGGGAACAAGTGGTGACAGTTTCAGGGACAGTTCCAGCTGCTTTAACAGAGTTCACATATTTTTAGCAAAAACATCCTGCTGGCTAGGCCTTCTCAGAACATTTCTGTGAGGAGAGGGATTTGGTGTTTCTCGGTTTGGAGAAAATTGAAATAGTGCATGGTCAAGGACAATGAGCAGAATGGTAATCTTCCACAAGAGAAAAAATCTTGTAAAAAGTTGCCAAGACCTTAAATCTTGGATTCCTCATATTATGGGAGTTACGGGGTAAGTTTAATTTCCCTCCCTTTCACTCAGCAGTCCAAGAACAAACAATAAGCCATCATGAGAAAACGTGAAAACCTGGGGCCCAAGGTAGATAACAGCATCCCCAGAACACAAGAAGGATGGACAATGCTACCAGCCAGAGAAACACTGAGTCACTGAAGCCAAGAGGTCCTCAGATGCCTTCCCATTCCATTCACCCCTTCACAACTCAGCCTCCTCAGGTGCATCCCAGAATCTTTTGTTCTGTTTCTGCAGATGTATCAATGGTGGGAGCAAGGCACTGATTTGAGGAACATCCCAAGCCTCTGAGGCATTACTGAGTTCAAGAAGTATTGGTTCGCTTCAAACGTTGCCAGCTTCAAAATGAAGACACAGAAAGCTGATGCCAACTACAATGCTACATCCCAGACAAGTGCTAGGGGCCCCTGGCAGTGACAAACATCACGGCACCTAAATAAAAATGACCCACATGGACAGGCAGAGCTATTTTTATTTATTTTTTTTTTTTCAAATGGACCTAATCTAGGAGAAAGGGATCCTGGGGACACCACAACAGTCCCTTTGCTCCTGAATCATGTGCGTGTGGTCCTAGAGCAATGCAGCTCCCCGTGGCCCCGCAGCAAGGCAGAGACATGCAGTAGAACTGTGGGAAGGTCTGGGTTGCCGCTAAATGACTTACACTGCACATCTACTCGAATGGACTTGATGGCAGGGACCCCAACCCCATTTTCTGCTTTACAGTAATAGCGGCCCCCCTGCAGTCTTTGGATCTTCTCAATCCGAAGGGTCTCGTTAAGCACTGATGTCTCTTGGAATTTGTCCGAAGCACTGCCAGCAGTTTTGGTCCATCTCACCTGCCCAAGAAGAAAAAGAGAAATGGAAGCTATCAGTCATAAAAACTAGATCCCAGAGGACAGAGCATTCCCTTTGCTTCTCTTCCCCATTCTGCCTATCCATTCTCAAACGTGGGCCATACAGCACCATCAGACCTCACCAAAATTCAACTGCTGATCTACGTATGTCCCAGTAGACCAGCTGATGTTTCTCATCCATCACCAATCTCCATGTCTGAGTCTCAAGGATAAGCGCCCAGTTCACTGAGGTACACAATGTATATTTACCACTCCTGCCTCTGGTCCTGCAAACCCAGGGACCTGCTTGGTTTTATACCACTACCTGCACAGCACAGGACTTTCAGCGTTAAGCCTCGGTACCCCATGTGGCTGGTAGGGCAGCGTCAGACATCAGCTCACAGGTACAGAGCTTTTATTGCAATGAAAAGTCTTTTATCTTTCTCAGGACAACAAGGTTATTTCTGCTGTTTGCTTTTCCAAGTAAGGGAGAAAATGCAGTTGCTATCTGGCTCTTGCCCCTTTCCCACAGGGAACCCCGATGTATGTTATTTTTATAAGTCATCCTTTCACAGCACACAAAAGATACAGAAAAGGAAAAGAAAAAATCCTTTCAGATTTCAAGTTATCTTGCATTTTTGTCCTTACATTACGTGCCTTAAGAGCCTGGCTTACTAAGGCAATGGAACTGCATGATATTTCATGGTAAATGGTGACAAGAGGACAGGACTCCTAAAGATTGATTGATTATTCTTATGTCTGGAACAAGGTACAGCCCTAGGAGTGGTGGTACGAGCTTCACCCCTTGTTTTCTACAGTCCAGAAAGATCAAAAGAGAGATAGCTTTTCTCAGCCTATTGGTTTCCTTTATCGGCAGCCTTCCTTCTATAGGCTGCTGACCAGTGGTATCTCACACTGGTGCCCGTCTGGACTTCGGGACTGAGATCCAGCAAGATCAGCCAACAGGAAGGACACAGACACTCCACTGACTGCAGATGAGATGGACCAGATACCTTGATTCCTTCCCCTGACTTTGCCTAAAGCTCACTTCCACCACCTGATTGATGGCACTGCTGGAGTGTCTATGTCCCACTCCCACAGCAATTGGCTGAGCAGATTTTTGGAGCTAATGACCATGGATTTATTTAGCCTTTGTAGGCTTTATTATGAAATTGTCTGAGGGCCCCAGGACTCTCAGTTTCCTGTTTGCAAGGACATTTCAGTCAGATCTTTAATCTTCTGAATTTCAATCTAATTTAAGTATTTTGGCCACATTTTCATGCTTTAATGACTGGCTGATAGAAAGGAAAAGAAAAGATTAAGCCAAGGTTAGGATAAGAGCTTCACTGGGGAAGAAATCCATCTGTGAGTGGACAGGGCAGAGATAGAACACACGCCATGCTTTACACGCACGGGTATAAAGCTTTCCCAGTCACACCTGGTTCCACGCTCTGGTGTCCCTCATGCACGCCCGGGAAGTGACAAGCCACAACGTTGCCCGCTAGCATGCTGTCTGCATCAGGCTCTGCTCCAGCCATCTCTCTGGCTATTCAGGCTCAAATCCCCACATCCTGCCAACACCTCCCCACACATTCAACATTCTTAGGCAGGGCCACCTTCCTTACTTCTGAAGTACATAGCTATCATCTGCCCATCACTGTCACAAGCCTAAGCTGGTCACTTTTGCTGGCCTGGCTCAGATCATTTCCTTCTTTTTGTTTCCAGGATATGCTTTGATGGATAAACCATTTCAAATCCTGTTGGCTGAGACTCTCTACCGCTCCATTGTCATCGCCTCTTAGCCAAGTAGCTCCTCACAAACAACTCCACAGAGATGCTGACTGGTGTATGCAGATGCATAACTTCTCAGCACAAGTATGTTTGTCAGGACTGGGGAAGGGGGCCTAGGCGGCACATGTATTGTACTTGTACATGACTGTACCCTAGCATGTCCAGCCTTGTAGTATGCAGCAGCTGCCACTCCTACCACACTGTGTCCCAGAGCGGGCAGAACCGTGCTCTGGTCCAGTATATCTATAGACACATTGGCAGTAGCAGCAGCCTTTACATGGAGCTTACAAAGAAACGCGATGGAGAACATTGGTGACAGGCAGGACTGAAAACTTACCTGTGGCCTGGGGTGTCCTGTGACCAGACACTGCAGGACTAGCGTGTCGCCCTCCCGAATTGTGTAAACGCGTTCGCTGATGTTGTCTTCCTTCACCACACATGCCTGCCCAGCGTGGATGATTTGGGCCTGAGCAGGAGCTGCAGAGGAAAGAAGAGGTAAAGAGGGAAACAAGCAGCACCCCAGACCCTTATGACCACTGCTCAGCGTGGCTGCTCCCACACCAGCATGGAAAATCCAAGGAGCTCTGGCTGTGGGACACAAAAGCCTCAGGAGATATAAAATTGAGCATTTCCCCCATCTCCTGGGCAACTAGTATCAAACCACTATTCTAAATCTTTTGATCCTGTAGGGATGAGCAGCTCCAGGCTGAACAGCTGAATACAGAGATTTTTTCTGGGGATCCTCCTGCACAGGCTGAGGACCAAGAACCACCTGCTCTCATCTCTCACAGAGAGAAGTACATGCAAGTGGCTAAAGCAGGGACTGGGTCAAATCACAACTGCTCTACATCTGTCTAAACCCAGTCCTGATCACTATGATTTACCTCACAGGGGACTGCAGAGCAGCAGCCACAGAAAGGGCCTGTATGGCTTTTTGCACATGTCCCTAGAACAGGCATAGCACACGTTGCAGGAGAAGCAGGTCTTTCCCAAATTGCACAGCAACCTACCTCACCCTGAGCCAGAGGGAACAGCCTCTGAAGGATCAGGGGACTTGTAATCTCTAGGGTCTTCTCCAGCAAGGGCTCCAAGCAGAGCCCAGTTACTGCCAGGAAAGCAAGCAAAGACTGTAGAAAAATATGTGGAAAGAAAGTTCCCAGAAAAAAGTTTAGAAGCTTTGTGCCTCCCAGATGGCAACTATGTCCCATTATAGCCCTGGCCAATAGCAGTGAGTAACAAGCTCTAGGAAAACAAGGCTGTTTTTTTAGAAGAAAAACGCCCCAGCTCCAGAGTCCTGTGCAAATAGCCCTTGAGTCTCCACTCCTAAAGCATTTGTGTGATCACTGAAAAGCCTGAGATGTATTGAAGGTGACTGAGCAGCCCAACAGGACTCCTGTGCTTGTTCAAGGGGAAAACTCCAGTTGCACTTCAAGGAACAGAGAAACCCACAAACGCGTCTAAGAATCAGTGCCGCAGTGACAGCCCCCCCAGGACACCTCCCTGTCTTGCTATGACACTTCCAGCTCTGGAGTCACAGCTCTAGCTTCCATTAGTGAAATACAATGCAAACAAACAAAACGACAAAGAGACGATCAAAGGGTTTAAAGCAACAAGCTGTAGCAAGCCTTCTGAATCAAGCACAGATTTTGCACAACCTCTTATAGCTGAACTGAGCACACTTTTTTCCTCAAGGTCAGTTGAGCTTCAAACAACTTTTTTTTTCCTTCTTCACTGTTTTAGCATAACCAAAATACTGTAAGCCAAATCACCTAGCAAGGGGAGTGCTCAGATTTATACTGGTTTAATCCACCAGCAGCACAGACCTAAGGCAAGCTGTGCTCAAGCAGTGGGGGGGGATCCGCTTTTGAGGTGTCAACCTATACAAATTGACGTCACCACACCACTCTGACCAAGCAGCAGTGACTCAAGAGAGGACCCAGGGATAGTGAGCAGCAAGCTGCTCTTGCTGCTGCAGTTCCAAGCCTGCCACGGCCACCCAACACTCAGGCAACAGTACTACACATGTAGTAAGCAACTCCCTCTTTTCACATCCCTTCTGTCTTTCCAGTGTGGTAGCACTTTGTTAAAGTCATTATTACTGTCCAAACTGTGGACTAACAGAAACAACGTGTACCTGAACAACATGGTGGCACAAACTCAGACGAATCCCACATCTAAAATCTCTGCCAGGCTCCCAGGATCGTGCCCACCATCGCTTGAGCACCATGGCAGGCTGAAACCAACTGTCAAAACTTCACTGACATGACTGAGCAGATGAGTGACCTTGCCCTGCCAGGATGGCAGAAGAGTTTTGCTGAACCTAGGAGAAAGCAGAATCCTATATCCATGCTTACATACGTCTGCATGTTTGTATACGCATACACATATGGATATACATATGTGCATTAAGTAAAATAATGGCTTATCAAGAAAAGACATCACAAATGCTTGTCAAGTGAACAGTGGCAGAGAAGTAATCCAGAAGCCCAGATAATCTTTGTCAATATACCTTAATCCAAATGACAATCTCTTGTGCAGTTTCAGCCCTCGGATGCCCTGCCATAACACCTTTAACCCTATGTGTACCACACAGAACATTGCTCACAGTGCAGAGACCCAGGCTATGATGCAGAAAGACATAATCCCTGCTCTAGAAAAAGAAAGGCTGTCTCTTCCCATCCTGTACCATATTCCTCCCCATCCCCGACCTGTGCTGCCTGCATTTCCATGGGGTCCTGGCACCCTGCAGCAGCAAAGCTCTTATAATCTCTCTTCACAGTTTCCAGACTGCATTTGCCTGCTGGGGGCTCTATTCTCCCTTTGCAAACACGACCTTGCTGCAAAAACTAATTTCCAGCCACCCCAAGGAGAATCAGAATACTTATTCGCAGCTCTAGCTCCCAGTTAAATGTTTCCTTAAGTCGTTCTGCTGTACCCCACATGGTACACAGCTTAAGTCTTTCAACTTACACTGTTTTTCCTTTGGCCATTCCACATCCATAATTTAACCCGTCTTCTGTAACCCTTTCCAGCCACCTGCCCGAAGGCAATTCTACATGGAGAACTTCCTCAGCAAAATCATTAGGCACTGCATTAGTGGAGTTTTGTGCAACTACTCTGGTGCCAAAATATCTCATGGTAATTTGTTGGTCTTGGAGTTTAACAGAAATATTATTTAAATTTGCCATAGAATACTGCCATATAACACTTTGCAGTGTTATATGGCAGTATTCTATGGCAAAATGACAATCCTAGGGATAAGCCCTGCCTCATAATTTTGTCCTCTTTCTCCAAAATTCTCCCTGGGTCCACTGAGCTGTAATGAAGCTTAAGAGCATGGGTGCACCAATGCAGCTTTGTTCATAGCTGTGTTGTCTTGCTTGTGTTACCATCACTAACGCCTTTCAGCTGTATTTACTGGGGAGAGACAGGCCTGTAATGAATCCCCACTGCTTAAGCTGTAACACCTCTCTCAACACCAGTTGCTCAGCAGAGCAGCCAGGGTTTCTCTGTAGCTTAAGCCCCAATCTGAACACAGATCTCTCAAACGGGAATCCAGAAAGCCTGGGGTTGTCTTGGAGAGAAAACTATGCGGATAGAAGATGTAGCAATGTAGAAACTGCTTTTTGGTTACAATTTGAAGTTAGTGAAGAGGTGGGGGCTGAGCGATGAACCAGACCAGCTCTTAGGGGACTGCATTAAATCACAAGATGAGACTCGGGGGGGGCCTCTGTTCCAGGCTCAGCTATCCACAGCACATAAAGGCTGGGAAAGTCACCTCACACCATATTACAGATGGGCAGAGACACCGTGAGGATTAATTGCACTTTTAATGTGCTTGAACAGAAAGAATACATTATTGTTTGACATCATCCCTGGTCTCCTGGAGGATTTCAGTATGCAGACGGTCTGCACGCTGCCAGCACAACTGGATGGCAGGACCATGCCTGTCAGTAAACAGTTTTCTAAAAGGCCCTTAGGAGGGAAAAGAAAGGCCAGAGCAGAAGGCCAGGTGCCGGAGGTGAAGCAGTAAACTCAGCCCTCCTCAGCAGTGCTCCACCGACAACAACCCTTGCACAGATGCAACCTGCCCTGCTAAGTCCTGCTGGAGCAGAATCCCTCTCTCCTCAGGCTGGCAAACCCCAAAGCAGAGGTCCAAGGAAAACCTCTGATGACCTCTGTGGGGAAAGAGAGGACAGGTTGTTCTCTAACCTTTTTGAGGGACAGATACATGATTACTTCTCTTTCACTTCCAGGTTACAGATCAGTTAGGGATCCCAATACAAAGTCCTCCAGAGAAATTGGGCCAGCCAGCCAAATATTGAGGGCCACATGCTATATAAAGGAAAAAAATCCATCTCTGAACCTGCAACTTCAGGCCCTTCCTCGGGAAAGGGCTGGCTTGCAATGTGTTTGGCCTTTGCACTGAAATTTCCTACTATGCTTTCACTTGATATATTTATACATTAAAACAAAAGGAAATAGGAGTGGATAGAATAACTTTATTCCCAGTGCAGTGTACTGTACAATGTTATTATTACCATAATCTGGAAAGTTTGAGACACTTGGTGCTTAGTGGTTGCTAATATCATTAAAATGCAGAAAAGGAGAGAGGAATGGTATTCTGGAGAGGCCTGAGTAATTTGTATTTGGTTCATGGGTTAAGCCGTGTATCTTTTGGAGCCTGAGACCCCATCACTACAATGGCAGTGAGGAGAGCTCCTTCACAGAGAGGCCAGTGAGTGACAGATACCACAATGACACTCCCTCAGTCAGTCAGCAATGCAAGGGCAGGCTGCTCGCCCCGCTAGCAACACGGCATCGGCTGCACCCATCGTTGCCTTCTCAGCAAGCAACCGCGAGCCATCAACTGTTAGACTGCACCACCACCACCTCTGCCACCTGCACATGTCCTGCAGATGGCCTGAAAGATGAAGAACATTCATCTCCAAAACTGCTGGCCCAATACCTGCAGCTACACACACGAGGCCGCTGAATACATCCACCTCCACTACGAGCCTCCTGCAGGGTGAGGAGGGAGGAGAGCTGCATCCAGGGATTTCCCTTTTCCTCAGGCTTCATCTACCACCCTGCTCTGAAGGCAGGTGATGCCTTCCCATACATCTACTGTGATTATAATCCAGATTCTTCTGCGCATAAAGACAGACAAACCAGGGTCCTTCCCCATGCCTGTTTATAGGCTCTCTGGACTTGAACTGAGAGCAAGGTAGGGACACTGGCTGCTAACCTGTTGCTTAAATCCCCCAAGAGCCTACTTGTCTCCTTCCCTCCATCCTCCCATCACAAGTGAGTAGCATGTGAGGGATGCACCTTGAAGGCAGTTCTCAGAAAGGGAAATTATATCCAGTGTTTATGAAGAATGTGGGGTTGAATAAGTATTTCACTGAGAAGATGCACACATGGTGTTCCCTGCCACTCTCAGTAACTCTCTGTAACTGCTGGTGCCACAGGGCACTTCCACCTGTAGAAAGACCCTGCACAGCAAAGCACCCAGGGAGCATCTCAAGCCTTTAACTCACTGCTTCAGTTAGCATTTTATCCCATCTGCTCATGCAATGCGCAACTCTGCTTGAAGCGCAGGGACATACAAACATGAAGACCTTCGAGGAAGGGGTCATGTCCTCTTAGCAGAGTACAAAATTGAAGACAACAGAGAAGTAAAGAGACGTGTCAGCAACACTCAACGGGAGCAAGGAAGGTCTAGTCAGATAGGAAGTGTCTGCAAGGGCAGCGTTCTGACAGTCAAAACCCCTTGCTCATGTCTATTCTGGGAGGGGATGGAAGCTGCCTTGTGCACTCCATCGCTATTCAGATGGCCTCACTGATTGACAATGTCTGTGAAGACCACAAGCTTTGCTGAAAATTTCGAGAAAAATTAACCGGGCCAGCTCCAGCCCACAATGCAGGGCATGATATCAATGGGTCATTTGAAAAGGAAAATTCACTCCATCTTGAGGACAGTTATGGAAATAATAATACGCAATCAGTGTATAACATCATCAGCAGGGCTGTGGATCAATAGTGTATTAATGGCTGAAGAAAGACTGCCCACACCTATCAGCCATTAAGACCAGTACAAAAGCAGAGGAAGAGGAGATGGCAGCGGGTGGGTGTAACTGAGCCAAGACACTGGATGTCTTTGGACAGCCAGCCCGGGGAAACCCCTGTCACCATCACTTTCTGAACATGCTCCCTGGCTGCTGGCTTGGGAGCCTCCTCCTCACCTCAGCCCCTCCCTGCCTCTTTGCCCAGCACCATGGCAAAGGATGCATGGCCCCTGCAGGAACTTCCTCCGCTGAAGCTGCCTGGCACAGTTTAACCGGATTAGGCACCACCTTGTAACACAAGGCCAGGTTAATCCCATGGCAGAGAGGAAGGAAATGCAGAAGCCTCCAGGCATAGTTGAAGAGCAAAGTGCATCCATGGTCCCAGGAGTGTACCCATTTCTTGGCTTTCTCTCTTGCCCAAGCTCCTCCTGTTGACTCTTCCAACACAGTAAGCTGCCTGGGCAAGCTCTGTGCTGACACAACACTTACCTAAAGCAAAAGCCACCAGGAAGTGCTCCTTGCATGCTGGCACTAAGGGTTACAACCCCAAGCAAGACAGATCTCCACTGTCTTTTGCTCTTTTGCTCCCACGCACCACCGTTCTCACCAAAGCCCAAACCATGTATGAAGAAAAAAAAAGTACAATTAAAAAATCATCTTGCTGTACTCCTGGCCTGAATGTGCAGCAGGGAACATGTCAGATTTCAGCAGCAAAATGTCTTTGACTCTTTTGGTATTTGTACACTGATCATGACTAACACACAAACATCAATCCACCCACAAAAGGAACACGGCCGCTTCTGAGATATGCAAAGCAACCATGTCTAACCCTACACAACACCCCACGGCACTCTTGATCTAGAAGAGTAGAATATAATTTTCAATGCAAGTGCACAGAGAAATGAGAGTTGTGGAATGCAATCACAGAGCATGAAACTTGGCTACTTAAAATAGCATGGGATTTTATTATTTTTTTTTAATTTGGAAGAGACCAAGACTGTCTTTACATCTCTGGCTGATTCCATCTCCAGAAACAGAGTTTCCTTTTGCAAAGCTAAGCCAGATGATTTGCAGTCTTAAAATAACTTTTTGCTTAATCAATGTCACTTCCTTCAAGCTTCTCTAGCTTTGTTTCTTTTAGAAAAATGTCAGCAACAAAATCATATGAGATGTCATGAATAGCAGGTACACCCCCAGCATCACTGCCTGCTCCTGAGACCTTCATTCATTTTCGAACTAAAGGGGTACTGTGTGCTTTACAAAAGTATCAAATTGACCAGATCATCACTGACACCCCTACCCAACTCCCCTGCCTGCAGCAGCTCAATAGTTCCCCTCAGTGTTCCCCAAATTTTCTTACATAGGTCTACGTTAACTGCAGAGTATAAAGCATCAGCATAAAGCAAAACTGATTGGCAACATTTTGGGGCAGGAATCAAGGGACAGATGTTACACACACAGAGTTGGTGGCATAAACTCTGCATGACAGCTTAACTCATGTGCCTCAGCGGCACTATCATAGATGACTCAATGCCAGCACTATGAAGCAGCTTGTCTTCAAATCATTAGAGCTTCCAGATGTGGTGACAGTCAGAGCCTGCACCTCAGCAGTATTGTTCTGGAAGCTTCCAGCTTTGGTTAGGAAATGGAAAAAGCACATCTTTCTCATAATGGACTTAGAAGAGACTTCATCTTCTTTTCCAATCCCCTTGCCACCATGCCAGCTTCAGAACCTGACTTCTATCTCTAAACCTTGCTTCAAATCCCAGTGAGCTCAGGTGAGGAGATCCAGCCAAGCTTAGCGCTCAAAGCATTGCACTTAAAAACCCATTTCTTGCCTCATTACTACTTAAAGCTCTTAAGCATTTTAGGGGAAAACACAAATGAGACAAGCAGCTTGGGGGAGAAATCAGGCATCCTCTTTTCTGGAGGCCACTGACAGACTGATTTGGTTTGGATTAAAAACTCAAAAATGAAACAGTCCAGTCAGGAGAAAAAGATGGCTGCAAAGAGAGGACCTAACTAGACATGGGCAGCACAGACATTCACTTATCCTGCCCATGTGCTGCAGGAGCAGTCCCCAGAGGACAGGCCAGCACCAGGTTCCTCAGCAGCTTTGATCCCTTGCCTCTCACCAGGTCTCCAGTCCCCTAAGTCAATCCCAGCTGCTCCACACACCCACCACCTTCTAGAGGAGAACTAGAACCCATAGGTTCCATAGGCACCCATAAAACCAGGGCGCTTGTAAGCCCTGGTCCTCTCAGTGTGCCCATCACCTGAGGCCTCTGAGCAGCTGGCTGACAGGAGAGTCATGCCCACCTCGGACAGATGGGAGTCAGCTGCTCTTCATGCATTTCACACTCCTGCTCTCCCTGCTCACTCCTCCATCTCAGCACACAGGAGCCACTGAAGCTGCACGTCCCCGCACGGCCAGGGAACTGCCTTTCACAGCATGCTGCAGCTTGTCAGCACAGGTAGCAAAGCCCAACAGGCTACCTCCCCAGGATCTGCTGTTAATAACCTTTGCAAGCAAATGAGCTTTGCTCAAATGGTCCCAAGGGTTCTGCCCCTCTCTTTTCAGTGAGTTCAAGATCAGCTTATTCCCAAAGTCACTGCTGGCACTTTTTCCTCCACCTCCCTTGTATACTTTAAACCACTTTGGTACAACACCAACTCTTCAACAAAGAGGTCCGTGCACACAGATCTAAAAACCAGCGTACTTTGAAACTCAGCCGTTGTTTCACTGCTGGACCATTTAACACAGGAGATGAAAGAAGAGCACAACACAGACACTTCATTCCTTCAAAAGAGAAAAAATGTCAATTTGCTAATCATCTGTCGACTAGATTAGCAGCAAAAGTATATGAACTCTAATCAATGAATGACTACAGGCTCCTTTTCATATCAAAAGGCAGAAAAAAAAGCAAACCACATCAGGCAACAGCTGTGGCTCCAGAATCATGAAAAGCAAGAAAGGGCAGAGGGAGTACTTTCAAACTGGGCTCCCTCACTCCAGATTTTGCTGGTGAGGACTCCAAAGTCACACAGATGGGATAAAACCCACTCCTGGAAACGCAGTGAGACAGATTCAAGCTCCAAGTACGTTCAAACAATAGACAAAAGAAACAACAGAAGCCAGCGTGCTGTCAGAGTGTGCTAACACGAGGTGGGTAAGCATAGGAGTATTTCCATGAAACTCCAGCTGGTGCTTTTCCAAAAATGCTAAATATCGAGGTCCAGATTCTTCAACAAATTAGGTAAACTAGGGTCTGGCAAGCAGGAGAAGGGCTGGCAGAGAAGAGCTATCTGAGGAGAGGACTTCTCTCTAGATGGAGAGCCAAAAGGGATGTTGTACTGGACCATGGGGTTAGCAAAGCAAGGCACTTGGGGCTTTGCCTAGCCCGTACCCTGGCTCTCCCACAGATCTCCCCATCCATGTGACTGCAGCAGCTGCATCACTGTCAGGCAAGTTCCTGCAGAGGCATAGAGCTCAGTGCAGACCACAAAGCCCACCTGAGAAGCTGGGTCTATGCTAAATTCTCACCTGTCACCATTCCGCTGCTTCCAGGCCCCCATCTAGCTGGCTCAGAGGGAGATGGGGATGTGAGGGCAATCACGCCGTGATGGCAGTGCAAACATTCCTTCCACGTAGGAGAGGAAAGATTCAACAAATGGCCATGTTTACTTGCTGCTATACCCAGCCTCCACAGAAACTGAAAGGCTATTTCAATTGTGAAACGAAGTAGGGGTGGGGGAAAAAAATCCCTGCAGGAGTCAGAGAGTGATAAGAGACACAAGAAAGAGACTGAACTAAAATTTCACCAAAAAAAGCCCATTTTGTTCTCGCCATAGTTAGAAAGAGCTGGAAATACAAAAGCTACCCTTAAATTCAAGTACCTTAAATCCAATTTTGCTACTGAAAAGCAGTGGGTAGCAAGGACTCATCTCTGTCCAAAGCTCTGCACAGCCAGTACCCAATCCACATGCATCCCAGGCCCCCCCAAGTCTCAATTCCTGTGGAGTGAAAACATGGTGGCTGCACGAGATCAGCTCTGAGCCCCAAACCATTTGGCAGGGGACAGGCAGCTGCAGCACAAACCCCAGCGCAACTACTCACTGGCAACCCTGGCAGAGATGCCAAGGACCCAGGGGACAACAGGGACTTGGCATGGCTCTGCTGGGGGCTTATCTGCTCCAGGCAAGAGCGGGATTAAAGACAGGGTACTGCTGGTGATACAGGGATGCTGCTGGTAACACAGACCCGCTGTGGAAAGACGCCTTTGTGCTCAAATGAGCTCCCATCCATGCCCTCACAGAACAACGGAGCTTTTATCCCCCAAGCAGCACTGTGAGGTGGGGAAATGCTGCTATTGCACACTGCCAGCTGGGGAAGATACAGAAATTAAATGGCTTGTCCACGGTCGGGCGGGAAGCATGAAGCACAGCCAGGGATCAGTCCGTACCTAATCCCAGTCTAGCACCTTATAATGCAAAGGTCCAGCTTTAGCCTCCAATGCTGCCTAATACAGCACTAAAAAAACCACTTGCACAGGGAGCATCAGAAGAAAACTTCTTGTGCAACACAGAACGGTTTACTCCAGAAAAAATTTTTCCTCTGGATTTTCTCCCCTGTCCCTTTTTGTCAGCACAGGGAACTCGAGCCTGAAAACTGCGGCCAGCAAGCAAAATGACCTAGAGATGGAAAAGCAAATACGACAGCACAGCTCCACCCCAAAGGAAGAGAGAGAGCACCGAAAGGAAGTGCCAGCAAATTGTCAGCAGAGCTGAGGCAACGGGGGCTGCCTGACACCCCTGGAAATCAAGCCAAGTAATGTTTTATCTTGACAGCATCCTTTACATCTCCGCTCTGCCTTTGGTGTGCAGAGTCCTAGAAAGTCCCCAGTTCCTCCCCTGTTGAGTACCAATAATTAATAACCACAACCTGGCAGGCAAGCGAGCAATTCCCTCCGGTTCCGATAAGAGCAGCTGACATCTCTCTAACTCCAGCCACCTCCATTGTTTTATTCTCTTTGTTTATTGATCCTTTTATGCACATAATGCAAATTGACATTTAATAATTCAGCTGAGTTAATGGTGCTTAAATATTAAAAGGCTTTTCTCTTTTAATTAGCTGTAGCAAAATAGGCAACAAAGGAGTGCTAGATAGATGCCATTTAAAATGCTCTTGTCCAAGTACCTTGTCATTTTTCTAGGGACGGGAAAGAACAGTTGAGGGGAAATATTATACAAGTCCCCTGTTCTCACTAGGAAGGTAACTAACCCACAGAATCATTTCCAGAGGCTTTGATTCATAGCTCATATTCATCTCTGTCAGCCCTTTGTTTTCTCTCCCTTCTGCTCTTCTAATAAAGACAGAGGGGAGAGGAAGGAGGGTCAGAGAGTAGAAAGAAAACCCTTCCCTGAAAAAAGTGCCAGCAGTGGTGACCAGCACCCATGTAACACACCACAGATGGGGATGCAGAAGCCTTCTCATACGTCTCTGCAACACCTGCAAACAGGCGAAAATGGAGCTAAAAAGTACACATAGCTAACTGAAGAGTTACAAACAGCACAGAAATCTTGCAATTATTCCCTGGGGCAAGAATAACTAATCTGAGAAATTAATTTAAGACCACACTGGAAAAAAAAAAGAAAATGTATCCAGATGTAGCAGGGTGAGGAAATACACATTTATTTCTCTTTTGCTCATTATGCCAAAGGTTGAGAAGGAGAGGGAAAATACACTTTAAATAATCTTTAAACCTCAGTCTTGTCTCAGCTGGAGGCAATGGCAGTAATGCATCTTACTCATAATGTTGCTGTACACCAGCATCACAATTGCAAAGAGTTGGTATTATTTGTGCTGTTTTAATTGTGCATACCTCCTCTCTTACTTGGGTCTTATTTTAAGTCCTGGATTGGTTTGAGTTTGGGATAATGATCTCCCACCTGACCCAGAGCAAAACCACGCAGTCACAATAATTAGATACAGTAAATGTTAATAACTTAGTTTAATTGCAACCTATTTTCTTTAAATTTAGCCTAGGCATAAGATTTGAATGAATTTTAATTACATGCCACATTTGAAGAGCCTGTGCTATTGCATTATTAAGTTAATTCCAGACAAAGAAAGAGACTGACAAACACTAACTTCCTTACTGAGGACACTTTAAAAAAATTAATCTTAATTCAAGCCAATTAATAGATTGACTTGCAAATTCCCTGCTAATTCATTTTTCCAGTGAGGATTGAGTGCTGTAACCCTGTAGAGAGTAAGCTGTATTTTTTGCACGTACCAAAAAGATCGGATTCCAGGATTACTTGCAAAGTTAAGTCCATCCTTAGCAGCAAAGCAGCCAGGTGCATTTCCACAAAACACTGACATCACCTCTCTCAGCCTGCCAGGCAGGGCATCGCAGCAAAGGGGGTCCCCATGTGCAATGGCACCCAAAAACTTCAGGATCATGGGAGAGAGAAGAGCACCCGTCCTCCTGCCCAGAAGTGGCAGAGGTGTGCAACACAGCCTTGTTCACAACCAGCATCCCCCCACGCACACAGGAGAGGGCAGTGGTGCACATACCTGAGTCTGCCCAATCTATTTTCCCAACCTTAAAATCAGTCGTAAAATTCGGATGCATGAACTGCTACTTTCTCCCCTTGCACGCAAATGCTGGAGGAGGGTCTTTCACCACCCTCTTAGACTTAGGGTACCCCCTGCCAGTTGCTTTGGCAAGAGATGGGGAACCCATCCTTGCCTATCTAAGGCTCTGCACCCAGGGAGCATTTGCTGTCACTCTGCATCTGCTACATGCTGCTCACGCAGTGAAATATTCTTGACATCGTAACAAACAGTTTGCATTACTTCCCTTTAATAGTTTATCCATCCACTCCTCTCCAGCTGTGCAACATCTGGCCACACTGCCTCTCGTGGGCAGGTACTTTTCAGCTCAATAGTCTGCTTATTGTTGCTCAGGAGATTTAGGTGGTGATGGGGGAGTAAATGTGCAGTGGACAAGTTGCACCTCCAGGAGTTTTCAGGGACAATAAACCACAAGCCTGTTTCCAGCCTCTTCAATGCATAGTTACCAGCTTTGGCTTTCTATAGCATCCCTTCCTCCTGCTGCTGCTGTCAGCAAGACAGGGCCACTCTCTGGATGTATGTGCCATTAACTCACCCAGTAGTGCAAGGCTGTTGCCACAAACAGGACGGGTTTTGGGACAATACTACAAAGAGCTTTTCTCAACCACAAGTGCCAGGTCTCAGTCTCAGGACCGTCTCCCAACACCTTCAAAATCAGAGTAGCATTCTGGCATTGCCACTTCCTGGCTACATTCATGGGGTTCATTCTGACAGAACACTGCAGCAGCTCAAACAATCTGTTTGGGTGGAAAAAAACCCAAACAAACCCAACCCAAACCCAAACCAAAAAGAAATAGAAATGGCAGTGAAAAGGCAAAGGGACAGTAAAGAGTTTTGCAACAAAACCTGATTAGAGCTGAAAGGCAAGGAGAAAGCAAGGCAGGCTGATGCTGCCTTGGCCGCTCCCTGGTGAGAGACTGCTGGCAGTGAACTTGGGAGCAAAAGTTCCACAAAGCAAGATTATGAATTTATTACTTTGCATCTGTGAGGAGTCAAAAGATCATCTGAAACACCAGAGACTTGCAGAGGAAATTGGGGAAGCGCTAATGCACATGGGATGGTGTTTAAAATAATTTCTCAGCTGGCTGACTGCACAGGGGGTAGAGACAGATTAATTCTCTACCCGAGATCATGCATTTGTGCAAACATTGTTGAGCAGCTTGTTCAACAGGGGATTCAGGGACTAACGCGGCCGTATCAAAGCAGCCAGGGTCTAGCTGACAGCCTTGCAAAGGAAGCAAGTTGATCTTTGACACTAAGGAAATAAAGCTCTGAGAGACTGAAATGCTGACAGGCACCAGCCTCAAAGCCAAAGCGTGTCTGAAGAGGAAAGCTCTTTAAAGACTTTTGTTCTCAAACTCTCTTCTGCAAGAGAAAAGGCTTTGGCCTACTTAGGCAAGGCCAAGGGCAGGCTAAGACCTCAGCATATTTTCAAATCACTTATCCTCAGCTCCAATTGACGTCCTCTTGATATTAGTATGAAACTTCGTTTTATTTAAAGCACTCCTGGGTCTTCAGCTGTTTGTGGAATGACAGAGCAGCCCATCCCACGGAGCACAGACCAGTCCCTTGGCCTCTGAAGGCAACAGGAGGAAAGCAGACTCCCAAGGAGAGCAACGCCTCAAACCAGCCTCCTTTCTTAAAGGCCCACTGCAGAGCGCCCTCAGACAAGTTAACACAGAAATAGTCAGCGGGCTTCATGTTCAGTAGAAGAATTAAGTGTTTGATGAGGGAAAAAGGCACAGTTTCTGAAAACACTCACTTTAACCTCCATAGTGTGCAAACTTGAGCTGCCATACTCTAGAGGAGCAAGCTCCATGTGCCGCCCATCAGGTGGGGGAACTGGTTTACTCTTTAAAAGCTAGTTTTGCACATGGGGGAAAACAGTCCAGATCTCCTTGTGCCCCAGAGACATAGTTTTCCAGTAGCCCACCAGACAGGGACTGTGGAACTATTTTGCAGTATTCTTCCCACAAGATAACAATTACCGAGGCACCACCAGTTTGTTTCACTGAGATGGGCAGCACACATGTCCTGGGACACTTCAAAGCCCATCATGACAAAAGATTGTTTCTGTTATAAGTTACATTGGGGAAACAACCAAGAATGATTTGAGTCTTGCAAATCCTCATCTGGAAGGACACAAATTGGCCTGGACAAGATTATGAAATTACCTTGTTCCAGCAATGGGTGCAACCATGACTGGCTGCTCTTCCTTCCACAGGACAAGAAGAGTTTGCACTGCTGAACAACCTAAAGTAAGCCACCATACCACTCACAGCCTCCATGCCTTCAAACTTCTCTCCCTGTTTTATCATATCCTAAACCAGGCAAGGAACAAACTTCAAGTTATCAGCCATGTGCTCTCCCTGTTGCCACCTGCCAAAGAGGGTGGCAAAGAGCCAAATGAAGTAATTGGGGAGCCACTAAATAAACACCAAAGGATTTTGCTTGCAGCAGCAGAAGTGTTGGGCACTGACAGCAAACAGCTCTTCAGGAACCCACTAACCACAAAGCTTTTCAGCCAAACTATCCCAGCTCATCCCAGGACACATGGCATCCTGTATTTTTGTTCAGTGGCGTGGACACAATGATTCACGGCCTTCATCCTCTACTGCTCTCATACATCAGTGTTCAACTATGACACCAAAGAAAACAGAGTTTCTGGGTTTCTTTCCCACTCCAAGAATAATCTGCAATAAGCACTAGGCAGTAACCAACTCAATGTGTGACCTTCAGCAAGCACATTCCCCCTCAGTGTATCTCCATCTCCCCATGTGTCATTTGAATAATTAGACTATCGTATCATGCAGGGTACTTTAAAGCTTATTGTTTATACAACTTTTTGAAGATGCAAAACACTATATAAGTGCTAAGTATTATTGTGGTTATTACCTTCCTCACAGGGGGGTTACGAAGCTTCGCAATTAATGCCTGTAAAACAAACCTCTGTCATCGGATGAAATGGGCTAGAGAAGCGCAAAGGATTAATATCCTTAGTAATCTGATGTGGGTTTTACTGTTCTGTGTAACACTTACTAAAAAAAAAACCAAAAAAACAAAAAACATACCTAAGCTGACAATGATAGGAAGGATGAGGAGGCAGGGCTGAATGCACGTGAGGACAGATTGCTGTATCCAGTCTCCAAGACACTGACAGGTATTTTCCTCATCTTGGTGATAATCACACATTAAACTTAAAGCTGATTTTGGATAACCAGAACTCTTGAGCACCCCAGAAAGACTCTCAGTTCAGTGAGGAATTCCAAACATACCACACGTGCCCTTGTATCCAGTGGTAGAGGCATGGGCTGTTCTGCCTTTACACACACAGGTTGCCACAGCAGCTCCCTGGCAGACTCCAAAAATCAACAGGAGGCCTAAGCAGTGCAGATTTTTTTTGTGCAACCTTTAATTAGGCTTCACTCTTATGTACTGCATTTGCCCATGTTGTTTCTTCTGGTGCCAATTCTCTCTGGTTAACACCAAAGCAATGAAAGCGATACTGTTTTTTCTCCTGCATATGTGCCTACAGATATGTCAATGCTTCCCATACCAAGGGGACCAACAGCAAATTTCAGAGGAGCTACAGAAAGAGCTAAAAGAGCCACACATATTACAGACAGAAGACTCCCATGGCACTTGTCAGGTCATCTGCAAGGATTCCCTACAGCCTGCTCCACAGTGATGAGCATGATCAAGCTTTAAAGTGTCCCCAGAGAAGTATCTCCACGGATGCTTTCATGTTTGCATCAAGGAATTTGTTCTGGCATTCCGCCCAAGCTGTCCCCACAGACAGAGTGTTTAAAACAGGGTGGAAAAACATCACCCAAAGCACCTGTCTTGTAGCAGGCTTGTCATCTTTTCATTTATCACTTGAAGGCTCACAGCAAGGGGATCTGAGCTTACATCACATATTGCAGTAACAGGGTGTGATTACCAACAATCAGAAATGGGCATGATACACCACCACAGCAAGGAAGACACACATCCTCTCTCTCTCTCTCTCTCTCTCTTGGCCTCGAAGTGATGACGGGTAGCAGACTGCAGAACAAGAAAGACAGTGGCCTCTTGAGGAGGCACTGGGGGTGGGAGAATAAGAAGCTAAACAAACACCTTTCTTCACATAAGAAGTTCCACTCAATACTCACTTTTAAGTCCCAAGAAACCACTTCCTGGAGGCACAACAAGAATAGACAAAGTGCATGGCACTATGCAGCAGTATAACATTGCTTCTCCTCTCTCTGCCTGGTGCAAAGGATCAGGCCAAACATCCCCTCACCATCTTCAGTTTTACATGGGAGGAGTTGGAGGAAGCTCTGCTGATCCTTGCTATACATGACTGACACAGGCAAAGGATTAGCACTGCCAGTTGCTCTGCTAGGAAGTGCAATGTGGAAAATTGGATGCACGTATACAGTGTGGAGCCATGAGAAAGAACTGCCTCAAACACCTCTCCCTCCCCATATTGCAGTTCATAATTCCCTGCATCACACACCCTGCAATCCCCTTCAAAACAGCTTTTATCTCCTGTCTCTTCTGCAGCCTGTTACTACAAGTGCCATTTCCACCACTGTAATACAATCACAGAATGACAGAATTGTAGGGGTTGGAAGGGACCTCGAGAGATCATCGAGTCCAACCCCCCTGCCAAAGCAGGTTCCCTAGAGCAGGTCACACAGGTAGGTGACCAGACGGGTCTTTAATATCTCCAGAGAAAGAGACTCCCCAACCCCCCTGGGCAGCCTGTTCCAGTGTTCCGTCCCCCTCACCGTTAAGTTCTTTCTCGCATCGATGCAGAATCTCCTGTAGTGATACCCCTTTCCTGGCTCAGCTGGAGCATGGCTCTGGAGCATGTTACTCCTCTCAAAACCACCCAGGGTAGCCAGCACATGCTGCAGGGGGTGCAGAGAACTCAGTACCTCCACCAGCTTCTTGTCCTTAGCAGTGGAGATGCCAGACACATCGTCTACGAGAAGTCACTTCACCTAACATTTCTCTAATGTTTGTCATATCTAAGCAACTTTATAAGTACACAGGTGGGTGAAGGGGGTTGCTTCTATGAACAATAAAACACAGCTTCCTCTGGGGTAGAACATAGCTAGTTAACAGGACTCAGAGACATTATCTAATTGCTCGAGATAGAAAGGGAAAAGCAATCTGAACTGATTTGAAGCTTCAGCGGGAATTAGAGAAGCAGAATATAATTACCTAAGTTGGAATTTGGCCAGAACTCATAGAGGGAAAAAAGAAATAGAAAAAAGTATGGTTCTGGTCTTTAATGACCATAAAAAATCAGCAACTTAGTTTTCCATTCCTTTCCAGAGTGGCACAGGCATGCATTTGATCTCATTCACACTAGCACTGCTCTTTAAGAAGCACCTTTGAGGTAAAGAAAGATGCACTGGCTTTACATCAACATAGCTGTCAATTATATTGCAGGACCATGCTGGAGGGACCATAACATCTCGCATGACTAAGGTGTCCTCAAACTAGGAGGCATGCAGATTTTGAGTTCTTGAACCTCACAGGTTTTAAAATCCCCCATCAAATCTTCAATAAAGTACATACAGAAAACTGCAGCCCACCGCTTTATGGAATATTCCATCTTTCTCACCTCAAGAATTTGCACAATGCACCCATGGAAGAACAGCAGGCTTTCTATGGCCAGCTGTTAGCTACACAGCTGTGGGTTCATGCAGGAGGACAGCATCACTGTCCCAGACTTCTGCCCCAGCTGAGGATCTTGGTGGCAAAGGGTTTAGTCAAACCCTGCATCCCCAAGGCAGTTGCAGTACTGCTCTTCACAGACCCAGTGTGACAGTGAGAAGATACCAGAGAAGCATGCATATAAAGGCTGTAAAACCTTCAATCTCATTAGCTCTGGCATGCTGTTACTTTGAAGCTTCCCTGGTATTTTACAAGCTGTGAGAAGCAGCCAAGCCAAATCTGGTCTGTTTTAAAGGACAGCCGGACTCTCACTCAGGTCTGAAAGACTACACAGCTGCCTGCAGCTCACGTGAGGACCATATGCAAGACAGGTCATGAGTAAAACACTGCTCACAAAAAAGCTGCCAGCAATGCCAGACTGTCCCTTTTTCATTTCCAACCTTGCAAACACCTGTGAATGAGTGAAGACAAGGATAGTGCCCTTCTACTTCAGTCTACATAGAAACAAAGGCAAAACTCAGCTCAGACAAGGTCTGAGCCTTGACTATTCCCATTGCAGATATGGCAGGAGCATGCTGAAATGCGCAGAAGACCCTGGAAACTGAACGCTGTTCTTCTGGGGAGGGGACTTGCCCATGGCAGTCATCACCAACCCCAATCCCTAACTCTGAGAGCTTTGACAGGCAGCCTTCATAAAAACAATCAGGCCTTCACAGAGAGAAAAATGTCACAAAGTAAACAGGGGAAGGGGAAAGGGAAAGGGAAAGGGAAAGGGAAAGGGAAAGGGAAAGGGAAAGGGAAAGGGAAACTACTGGCAGTAGGCTTTGCTCTCCAACCTTTATTAGACTTCCGCTATTGGTAAAGCAGGGTGGTGGGTGAGAATGGCCTCTCCAATCTGCTGTAGACTGAGTGCAGTGCGGGTCACAAATGCTTGGAAAGTGTCTTGTGCTGACCTTGGAAAAATGTCCAGAGGAAGCCAATGATGGGTTTTCTGTCTCTAATATGTATGAATCCAATTCCACCTTCCACTGCGAAATTGTAACTTCCCCTGCAGTCGATGGGAATTACACCTATTTAATAGACGGCAGAATTGATTTTGTGATCTCAGGTGTCTGGGCCGTCAAGATTTCCAGCTCACATAACTTTAGATAAAAATCCAGCAAACCCCAAGATAATGAAGTCTTTGAGATTCCACAAACACTGCCTCACTGACCAAAGCTAAGAGGTGGCTGGAGCTCAGTGCAATCACAAGCTTTTGCTAAATTACCTTGGGCCAGAAACATTGCAGATCAGGACATTTCCAGCCAGGTTAGGGACTAACATCATGAGAATTGCTACCTCAGGAATATTTTTATTGCTACTCCATTGCTCTTGGGCAAAATGCAAAGGGGATAATGTGTACACAGAGCTACAATTGCCATCTAAGACCTGAGCTTATGGCTCGCATCAAGCTGTTTGACTTTACTCTGCAAGCTTTGCTTGTCACAGTGCAAACGCAAGGATGTGTTTAAGGAGATCCTGTTAAGAGACAGAAAGAGTGAGACTGACAGCAGAAGCAGCTGTCACCTGCTGAGACGTGGCTTTGCAACTTAGTGTCGAGGACTGTGAAGTGCCTGACAGGAGCAAAGAAAGGTCACAGATATGTATTTCACTAGTGGGTCTCGGCACCTTGATCTAAGCACCCCTGGGAAAGGGGAAGACTCCTTTGCTTTGGTCCACTTTGTGCTCTCCTTGCTGAGCTTCTGAACACAAGCCAAGGACAAGAGGCTGCTGCTGGAGCCAGCAGGTACTTGACAGCTTGGGGACTTTGGTAGGGAGGGCAGGACAAAGACCCAAACCATGAGGACAAGCAATTCCTCCTTTTCTCCCAACACGTTTAACAGTTTCTGCGGCACAGGAAGCCTCCCCATTTAAGAAAGTGAAGTGCCAACTTCCTCCCTGCAGAAGTGGGGAGGAAAAGCTGCAGCCATGCTGAGCAACAGGCTGGGAGCTCACCAGGGCTGTCCTCGCAGTGCCATCCCACTGGAGCATCCCACTGTCCCATCTGGAGCAACACCTGCTCCAGACCTAATGGCTGTACTAGAGTCCTAGAGATGAAATAAGAGCTTTCAGGCAAGACTTTGGCTTGCAATCCCTGTTCTCCTTGCAGGACACAGACTCAGCTCTCCTCCTCTCTCAGGAGCACTCAGCAAGCATTACTGCATTCAATTCAGCATCCCTTCTCCATTAACAGTAACTCAATACCAGTGGACCCTGCGGACCTGGGTGATGCATTGTTCCCGCTGTGCAGAAATGAGATTGTTTAGCAGGCATACTGGTCACAAACCGCGTCATTTTGTTGGCTCCTGGACACAGTGATGGTGGCCCACTAGGATGGGGAGCAAAGGCAGCTTTCAGGGAACATGCCCTGCTGATTCCCTGCCTGCTCCACACACAGACAGCAAAAAGGTGCTGTGGCACCCTGTGGGAGCTTGTACTGTGCTTGGAGAAAGGGAGGTCGGAGAACAGGGAAACAGACACATCATCCCTCCTCTGTGGAGGGCAAGTGGTGAAACTGGAGGGATTTGGATCACTGCCCTTCCTCACAGCTTTACACAGGCCTTTCATCTGCAAAGGCACAGATACTCATGCCCTCCCAGCAGGCTGGTCAGCAGCTACACAGGTAAGAAAACCAAGCACAGAGAGAGCATGACTGGGATACTCAGGGAGTCAGCATTTCAGTCTGGGAACTTACTATACTCAGGTGCTCCCATAGCCATAGCAATCTTCAGCAATGTATGGCCTCTTTGGTGCTCATCCTTGCAACTTCCAGTCTGACAGCCCAGTTACACGTTTACCATCCTCCCACAAAAGAATCATCGTAGAGAAAACAGGCCCTCAGGGCCATGGTGTTTTCTCTGTGCTATCCAGCACACATTAGCACGTTCTGCTTGGTGCATCCCCACTCTATCGTGACACACAACACCCCAAGAGCCTAGAAAAAGAGGTGCTACTCTGTGGCCGGATAGGTTGCTGGAGAGATACATCCCCTGAGGAATAACACAAGGGAGAGAAGCGATGAGCAGACAGGAGATGGAACAGAAAGCTTGCTTTGTGTCTGTTAAAACAGCTCCTGCTAGTCACCTCCTTGGCAGAGGTGGCATTTGTGCTGGAAAGCAGTGCCAGCACTCCTGATGTAACATCAGCGCCTTGTCCTCGATGGAGGCTGTGAGCACAACCTTGCCAGCTGCAGGTCTTTCACTTCTAAACTGCCCAGACACACAAAGCCCTTCAGCCTCCAAGACCCCTGTCTCACTGCCCACTCCACCACACCCCAACCAGCTCTGCAGACTGTGCTGCCTGCCAGGAATGGATGTGGTTTCACACTGCCTGAAACACCCAGGCTCAGGGAAGATGGGAACAAGGGGAAGGGACAGCTGGAGATGCAGGACACTGCAGTTGCAGTAGCAAAGACAACCCTGTCAGCTAGACATGTGGCTAGTCCAGCCATGAAAACCAGCTGGGAAGGTCCTTCGATACCATAGCAGACAGCACTTCCCTCCTATTAACCCAATAACGCACATTATAGTAGGCTGGATCCTTCAACAGGACAGGGAGGTACAAGTCTCCCACGTAACTTCAACAACAGGTTTCAGGCTACTGAACACATGACCTGCAGTAGACTCGTATTCATCCCTCGAGACAGATTCCTCAAAGTGGAGGCTGATCCTTGCACATTAGCATTTACCACTTCTCCCTCTGCATGATCCCTCCTTCCTCGTAAAATTAAACACATGTAGGCTGTTTCATGGTCCGTCTCTCCCAAATCAGTCCACCTGCCACAGAAACGTGTCCATGTGGGGGCAGAGCCCAGAAGCAGTTTAATGGTGCGTTGCAGTACCACTTGAGTAGGGCACGAGAAGGAGGAACATCAAATATGTCTCACATCAGACATTAAAATCCTTCTGCAGTCATAAAAAAAAAAAAAAGCCCAGAACAGAACATAAACCTATGGTAGTTTGTTTATTCCATTTTATTTATATCTCTAGGTAAGCAGGCAAACCAAAAGACTAATGCAACACTGGATATTCACACCAGCACAGTGAGCAAGACAGCATTATGCCATTCACCTCACACTGATGCTACTACAGAACAGGGAGATGGTCCCATCTGTTCCCAAACCTGGGATTTCCTGCTGTATCTTGTGCTCGTGCCCCACAGAGCTGCATAGGATGCGCGCAGCTCTACCCTGACGCAGCTGAAGAAAGACAGGGTAAACCAAAAACCAAAACTAGTAGCTAATGGCAAAGGGCTCAGAGTGCCCTTGCATACATGCTGAGCCAACAGTGCTGCTGGGCAGACACTTAAAACAGTTCAAGGCACGAGTTACAGACCCAAGGAAGCAGCATTTCAGTAGCCGTAAGGGATAGCTGGTGTGTCGGGGCCTGAGGAGAGTGGGAAGCAGTGGGGTCTTTCAGCCCAGATGCAGCCCCATAATAAGCTGTTAGCATTCACATGGGTGTGAAGGTGCTCTGGGAAGGACTTTCCTTGGGAGGTCACCAGAATTGGCCAGATCTGGCTTTTCCAGGGCACCCATGGCAAGATCAAACTCCAGGTTCACCTGGCTGGAGACACACACATTGCTTTCCTTCCTCCAGCATCTTTCTACTAAGCCCAAATGAGGCAGGAAAATGATGGGGGGGGTTGTTTTGGTAAAGGGTGGGAGGAGAGGGGAAGGAACAGCCTGCTACAGTTGTTTGCAGAGAATTAAAGTTACTCACAGAGCCAAAACGTCAGGGAGCAGAATCAGACCTGCCTGGGGAAAAGCGAAGCTCTACTCACTGAGGGGATGGTATTTTGTTCAAAGACCAAAGAGCAATTAAAACTCAGTTCTGTGCTGTGTATCTGAGGCAGGAATGGATGGGAGCAAGTTTTATCCTGCAGAGTGAGAATTATCTTTGGTTTCTTTGGATTGCATTTCTCAGACTTTTTCTTCCCTCCATCCCACCAATCCCTTCCATAACCGAATCAAGCCTCCTCTGCAGACACAGGGCTGCTGAAGAAGTAGAAAGCATCCAAGTTGGAAGCTCAAAAACTACCTCCCTGCAATGCGCAGGGGCCAGAAAGAGCTTTGTGTCCACTGAAGCTATCTGGGCTGGAGTACACTGCCTGGCAAAGCTGCTCGCTTCAGCACACCCTGCTCCTCATACAAACTTGCCCTTAACTCACTGGGAACTCTCCCATTCTCTCCCATCACTAGCCCTTCCCAGTTTGTGGGAAGCCAATGTTTTTGCTACAACCCACTATGTGGATGACCACAATACAGACCATCCCTCACACTAACTCCAATTTACTGCTACACTTGATGAGTATCTGTGGTCTGAGAACCAAAATGTAAACTGCTGCTCAGGCCAAGGAGAGCTGCCAGGGTCATCAGCAAAGGCCAATGGAAGGATCTGATTCCTCTGGTGTTTTGGCATCACCCCTAAATGAGGAGGAGGTGCAGCCCCTGGAGCTCCCCGGTGCACACAGGTTGTCCAGCATGAGATTCGGAGCTGGAAGAGATTGAGTCGATCGGAGCTCTCCCAAGCAAGGTGGGCAGCAGGCACATAAACAAGCAGATAGGAGCAAATGTGTAGGGAAGGCTTCCTCTAGAGCTTCAGGGAGCCAACCCTGCTGGTGGTGTTACCTCATAAAAAAAAAACCAAATACACTGTGCAAGCCATTTAAAAGTACACAAGGATACACGTCTACAGAGATGGGAGAGGGAAGCAGGTGCTGTTTTCCATAGTCCTGAACCAGACAGAGCCCAATATGCTTTCTAGGAGAAACATGATGAATCAGTCATGCACAACAGCAGGGACACCAAGAGGCTGTTATTCTGGGGACCTGCCACAGACTGCTGTGCATCCCAGGGACACACTAGGTTTCTAGTGTGTCCCTGGGTTTTTCAAGTAGGCATTTCCAAGCCATACTCCACAACGTGTGCTACAAAACTTCAAACATAACTGGAGAAAGCAGGTTGCCTTGGTCCTTATGGTAACTCGTGAGTACTACGTGTCCTTCTCGACTCTCCCTTCCCACAGCAGGTGAGGGTCACTCGTGGCATTTTCTCCCTACAAACAAGGAAAAGCAGCCCCCCTACAACCTTCCCTGGCAGTTTGCAGCTGGGTGCTGTGCACAGAAACCTCCGTGAAAGCAAGCACACAACTTGACCGACAGCAGCTTAGCTCCATCTCTGCAGCACAGTAGCAAAAAGCAGCTTGCTTTTGTTCACTGCAGCAACCAGGACAGGCAAAAAGTGGAAGGCGACTGAAAGAGTTCCCTCCTACAGCCTGTGCCACAGCCCAGGAGGAGGGAGACAGTGGGATGAAAGGGCAACACATCCAAAGCAATGCCAAAGACCTGCAGCTTGACAACTTTGTTTCATGAGTCATTATTCTTTCTGCTCAAGCAGGTCATGCTTTGGGCAGGGATTGGACCAATTAGCTGGCCTGAAAGGCTTAAAATCCTGTACCTGATGGGAACCAAGCACTCATGCCTTTCAAGCAAGTGGCACCTTGGATTTTAATTGTCCCCCTCTAACCCGCGTTGCTCAGAGAGCCTGGCACAGCACTTACTCTGCCTGTTGTCCAGAAAGCCATGCTACATGCTGGAGGAAGGGGGCTCTCCTTCTCTTGGCTATGTGGCCAGGCAGCCCTCCTGCAGCAGCTGGCAGAGGAGCCTGCTCTCCCTCCAGCACCCTAACAAGTCCTCAGCTGTCCATAAAAGCAGCAACAGCACACTCCACAGACCTGATGCTGCTAAATACTCACCTAAATATTCCAAAATGCTGCTGTAGTCGTTGCCATACAGGTTCCCCTCATGCTATCGACTGCAGGGACCTCTGCTTGACTGCTTTAAAAATCTCATAAACTTTCTCACTGTTTCTCTAAGCTGGAGTTACTGCTCTCCCTGGGACCCATGCTAGTTCCCTAAAAGTTATGGCCAAGTCAAAAATAAACTTGTGGCTTAAAAATTGCAGACTTAAGATTTAAGATGCATATTTATTTCTGCTGTCCTACCCTCTACCTCCCTGTAAGAGTTTCTGTGACCATCACTAAATTAAAGCAAGTCAAACAAGGCTGAGTAGAATTCCAGCCAATTTCAAAAGCTAAAAATAGCATAAGAAGAAACCCATCCTATAACTGCTGTTTGCTCTTATACCAAGGGAAGTTTTCTTCTCTTCCTCTCTCAACTAAAAGGATTTTTCCACCTTAGGCTCCTGTATTTGCACAAGTGGTGGAAAACAGCATGGTGTCACTGGTTAATGTGGAAGCCCAATACTGTCAGCTGAAGGCCTCCTCCCCTTCCTACATACTTCAAGGTAATGTGTTTCAAGACAAAACACCGACTTTTCTGGCCTTCTCAGAGGCAGAGCGCATGCTCCTATGCATAAAAAAGGATTTTTTACATCACCTCCCCATCTCTCCAGCCACAACTTTACAGCTGACTCCTTACAGAGACAGGCAGGCTAACTAACCCCCAATCCTGGAGGTCTCAAGGCTAGCACAGGGACCAGAAGCAAGCAGTTGGCATCAGACCTGCTGGTGACCCAACAGATGCTGGAAACAGTGAGCCTTGCTAACCTGCCATACTTTTCACTATTATTGAGATAGAGAAAGCATTAGGATTGAGCAACTCTTGCAGTGGTCTCAGAGAGGCAGCACCCACATTGTCCCTCTCTATCAGGAACAATTAGGCCAAACCAGTAGTGAGCCCAGTTGGACCATAACTAAAGCCCATCAGTGCAGATATCCATGCATCCATCCATCCATCCATGCATCCATCCATCCATCCATCCATCCAAGATGACCCATTCCTCAGCCAGCACCAAGCAGTAAGCAGAGACAACCTTTGCCTTCTCCCCAGCTTTTTAAGGGGCTACAGGGAAGAAAGGGCTTCAACCCTCTCCTGCAAGCCTTGTGTCCCAGGGCAGGCATACATAAGTGGACTAAACTGCAGCAAAGGAACTTCAAACTCCAAGACTGCTGCTAGGCTGGCTGGTACCTTATACCTCAGCTCAGAAAGCCAACAGACTATCAGGGAGTATGTGAGCCAAGGCATATGCTCTAATGGCACGACTCCTCCTAGGAAAAGGACCTCTTCCCTGGGGAGCTTTGGCATGAGAGGTCCATGCCTCTTCCCAGCAAGGGGATGCAAAAGGCTGCCACGCTGCCCCAGCAAGTAAGCCTGCTGCAGTGCCCAGGTATGCCAAAGAGACAGACAGAGGATGCCCAGCTCGGAGTTTAATCAGACATATTTTTCTTTCAGCCAGTTACCTGGATCAAGCTTAATTCCCACTTGAGAAGCACCACCCTGCCAACCCCCTCTGAGC
>VXBZ01007860.1:2119-18091 GCA_013399135.1 Heliornis fulica | reverse complement strand
CCCCCCCCTTGTATACTGTGCAAATTGGAATACAAATCAGAGGAAAAAGCTTTCCTCTGTTTGAACAAATTGCTATAGATTCACCCCCGTCTCAGGTCAGAGCCCCGATGGGAAATATTTTCACTGGCTGACTGCTAATAGACTCTGGAGCAGCCATTGGATCAATACCTGAATAAGAAAATTAGCCAAAGCACACAATCTGATTTTGCCTTGTTTTGAATTACAGCAGGTTTGTGTTTATTTCGCTCCCTTTTCCCTCCTTCCCTCCCTAGTACGCTTCCCCCGTCCTTGCTCCCCGGTTACCAATCTATCAAATCTAGTCAGATTTGTGGGAATATAATAAAGTACGTGCAGGAAGATGTAATGCCTTTCGAAAACTGTTTACATGCATTAGTATTTCCTAGTGAAACTGCAGCACCACCACTCCCTCAGAGGAGACGGCTTGGGAGCAACAGCGAGATTTTTCACATACACCCCCCTCAAAATATGCAAACAATAAAAAAATAAAAATAATTCCGCAGAGCAGCAGTGGGGACTGGCTGCACACAACCCTTCAGAAAACCCATGGAGCTAGCAGTGAGGTTTCCACATTGCAACAAAAATTAAAAAACAATAATAAATATAATAATAATAATAGCAGCAGCAGCTCAGTCCTTTCATTCGATACTGGTAGCGATGGAAATGTATTGTCTGTCACTATGCATCTGAAATCTAGCTCAGGTGTAGTCACACAAGTCATCCCTGTTCTTAATGACTTCACCAGCAAGGTAACAAGCAAAGTTGATGCCTTTCACAGGGATTCTGCACTGTGTTTCTGGCGCTGAATGTGCAGACCTTCCCAACTTTCCAACCCCTTCTTGCTAGTTTAGAGCCTATTTCACTGTAATCTGGGAACAGTCCTACAAGTGTGGCTGGGAGAGACAAAGAACGCAGATACTAAGCACATTAAAAAAATTAAGTTACCAAACCAACTGTTCCCACAGGGCACATTGCCCAGATAAAAATTCAGTGGGAGTAAAATAATGCCTTCTACTTCCTACCCCAGCATCCCACTCTCCATGCCACCTACAATTGTGTCAAATGAGAGAAAGCACGACTCAATCTTCAGCTTCCTGCTCCACCACGTCACGCTGCGAAGCAAAGCCACCAACCGTGCGCCTATGGAGAACTCAAGTGTAAAGAACCCCCAGAGCATTCAACGTGAGGTGAGGTCCCCCTGTCACATTAGCACACAGCAAGCAGCTTCGAACTAAACAGTCTGAGCAGGACCTGATATCCCCTTTACAAAGCTTCCCTGAGAAACTGCATCCTTCTTCCCACCCATCCACTGCTACACGCTGGTGACAGGGCCCTCTTGACGCGGTGCAGAGGACACCACGAGCATCTGCTGGACAGTCCCAGCTTTCTCATCAAGCACACTGAGCATGTATCCCAAGAAAGACCCTGCAAAATGCATCTGTGAGTGTAATAAATATATAAATGCACACAATATATGCACACACACACACACACACACATATACATAGACACAGAGATTTTACTCCCTGTAGTATGCTGCTAATGGGTTTGGGGCTTTTTTACCCTTTTCTAGCATGTACTAAGCCTGCATTAGTTTAACCCCTTACGCTCACAGAGGAACGCCACATACAGCCACTGACAGAGATTCCGCTGCGCGCAACGGAAAAAGATGTACAGGCATCTACCAGTGTGTCTTCCATTTCTCTGCTGGGAGGCTGTGCTAGCAGCGTGCTAATTACAGCAGCGTTAATCAAAGAACTTTAAAGAGAGGGAAAGCAATCTTTTCCATAGGCACTGTGTAGCAAGGACCATCTCTTTGAAAGAGACCAAGAAAGACTCAAACAGCACTTACGTACTGGAACAAGCTCAGTAGGGGACAACCAAGATAGCGAGGCAGGTGAGATGTATGGCACATGAAGAAAGGCTACAGAAAGTTTGGGTGGTTTTGTTGATATGTCTTTCCCCAAGTCTTAAAAAAAACAATAAGGATGATCTTCAAAAAGCCTCCTCTTCTCCAAGATGAACAAGCCCAACGCTCTCAGCCTATCTCCATCACAGAGGTGCTCCAGCCCTTTGTTTGTGTTCCTCCTTTGGACATGCTCCAACGGGCCCATGTCCTTCTTGTGCTGAGGGCTCCAGAGTCGGACACAGTACTGCAGGAGGGGTCTCACCAGAGCAGAGTGGCAGAATCACCTCTCTCAATCTGCTGGACACACTTTTGAAGCAGCCCAGGATGCAGGTGGCCGTGGCTGATGTCCAGCTTTTCATCTACGAGTATTCCCAAGTCCTTTTTTCTCGGGGCTGCTTTCACGCACATCATCTCCTCACCTGTATAGATAATGGGGCTTGTCCCAACCCAGGTGCAGGAAAATAAAGACCAAAACATCAGAGGCAGGGTGAGGACCTGTATGCCTCCCATGCACAAAGCCAGCCCTGGAGTATATGAGTCCAGGGGGTGGAGAAGGACAGAAAGTTGTCATGTAAGGAATTATGGAACACACCTTGGTTTTAAGGGCAGCACCCCCATCCCACCCTGCTCAGCTGCCTTGGGTCTGTATCTAATCCTTAAAAGTCAACCACTTGGATTAAAAACAGGATGGTAAAATTTTAAGTATCAACCTTCCCAAAGACCAGTTAGAAGCACAGCTGAACAAGCCCCAGGCATGAAGACCACAAGCATACCTATACCCCAGTAAGGAAGAGGGACACAGTATTTGCCAAACTCTCTGGCTGCCAATCCTTCAGCAGGTCCTGAAGATACTCCATACTTCTCCAGAAGTCTTCAAAAGCTTTGTGGAAGAGGGTCAGGAAGGCACCCCTCACCAGCACCATGCCTGCTACCTAACCTTATTCACACAAAAAGACCAAACCAAGCATCCAGCCACTGCCGGTCATCAGTGCTATAGCTCAGGATAAAGGTATCGGTGGCAGCATTTCAATGCCACTTGGCTTTTCCCTTGCTGCTGCTGCTTCAGCAGAAGGAATTGCTGTCATGTTTGGGTATTGCATGCGGGGAAGCAGGGAAAAGAGCTTTCTTCACTTGCAGACCTCTTGCAGGATTTTGTTTGCATACTCATCGTGTGTGCAAAAGCATACAGTAAGGCTTTCTTTGCAAAACCCCCTTTTCACAGAGCCAATATGTGTATTTAAACTAAGTGATAATGTATCCCTTTAATACAGCTTTTATTGTTCAAACAAATATTATTTTAAACAAAGTGAATTCAGCAAGGATTGTGAAGGTGAAACAACAGGAACCAGGGGAAGAAAGCAGAGAAGACAGGGAGGACAATGGAACAAAGGCTCCCCACCACCAGGCCCTTATCTCCAAAGCCAAGTGAGATCCTGAACACTAACTCTATTTATGTCTCTTTCTTCCAGCTGTACTTTTTAAAGTACTAGAAAAGTATGGGAACAAATGTAGGTGACAAAGGCAAGGAGGAAAGATTTCAACTGGTATAATGTAATTAAGCAACAGAAAGGAAAAATTCTTCTTATCCCAACACATCAATCGTGCTGGAAACCAAAGGATGGAGAAAAAGCTCACAAACATAACCTAAACAATCCTTGCCAGCTATCTTTAATTCACTTCAAGACAGTAAGTCACGAGAGCAACAGGCTGCAGAAAAGGACACAAATAATACAAAAACATACCCAAGAAAATAAAAACACTTTTGGGGTAGGAAAAATTATTTTTCCCATTATTCCAGACTGACCAATGAAACCAGAAGTACGGCTCGCTCAGAGTTGAGCTCTAATTCAAATACAGCAAGAATTAACCTGTGCCGGAATATTCACAGGTGTAATTCAAATCTTGCTTAGTGGGGTTTGAAACCAAAGCACCCAGACAATTTTCAAGCCCACAGAAATGAGGAGTTTCCCTATAGAACCCACCACATCAGGGATTAGATCCAGAAAACCCTGATTACAGAGCCTGGGCTCTTTGGCAGCACATTACCTAGCTAGCCCGAGTTCCGATGCGCTGCGCTCTGGGTGTACAAAGAACACCCCGATGCTTGGTGAAGAGGGTTCACACTCAAGGATTTTCTGTGCTTTGATGACTGATCTGCTCCCAGGTTCTCTGATAGTAGCTCACCGAGGGCAGTTCAGGGGCTGCGGGAGAACGCGGCAGCAGCTCAGTGACCACAGCAACCAGCTGCCAATGTAGAGATGCTTACCAATGCATTGATGTGGAAACTGCCACAAAACTAAACAAAAGTCTTCAGTCAAAATTTAACGGTGATGGGGAGAAAAAAATGGATATATTAGTAATTTACAGGTTTTCATGGACAGGACACCACACAAAATCAGAATGCCTGTCTGTTCCCTCCTGTCACATCTGGGTGGAAACACTTCACTAAAATCACCAGCTTCATCTTCAAAATATCTGTCTAAGAGAGACAACTGGCAGCACCTTCCATTTGCACAAGCAGAAGGCCAGGAGAAACTAACAGACCTGGCAGGGTTTTTTGTGGTTTAAGGCGCTTTTTTTTTCCCCTCTCTTTTTTAACATACTTGGCTTACATTGAAGCCTTTAAAAAAAAAGTCATAAAGCAAGACTGACAGTGACAGGATCCAAGCCATTACGTGCAGCTTTTTCAGCCAGATTTTTACCAGAGCAACAGCTCATCTGGATTTAACTCCCTTGCCCTAGAATTAAAATGCTATCGACACGAGTAGCACAGCCAACCCAAAAAGCATAGCCAGGAAAGCAAATCCTCTAAGATTTGCCCCCATCCTGCTTCATTCTAACTTCTCTTTTCACAGAGAAAATGTGAAGAAACACAATCATCCCTCCCAGCCAGATGGTAGCAGAGGCTGGAGTCGGGGTCTAGCCACCAGCTTTTGCTGGTGGATCACCTACAAAAGCTGCCTGCTCACACCCCTACAGCTGCATCACTTCGTCCTGGGCTACTAAGGAGTTGCCTGTGTCAGCAAGGAGAGCAGGTTTAACAAAGCACATGTGAGAAGACAGACAAAAATCCAACCAGCCAAATATGCTTGGAAAACTCACTGCAGTAACTCTAACCACAGAGGGGAAAAGGGGAGAAATAAAATAGAGGGAAAATCAGAAGAGTTAGTTCAACAAGCAAGCCCCTTAATTACAAGCTGTCACCCACTCCACACCAGCCTGGGATTTGGGATCCAGCATCTGTGTTACCCACAGCTGTTTCCCCACACAGCAGTAATGCTCATAGAGCATCTGGGACCTTTAAATAAAGCATATAGGAGTACATATGCAAAAGCTACACAAAATCCTCCTGTTTCTTGCAACGGGGGTGTTAGGCCTAGCTCCCTTTTACATGACCCTTACAGCTAGAAGGCTCTAGAAAATGCGCGATCTTGCTGAGGCAAGGCTTCCGTTTGGGGACAGCACTTCTCACTTGCTCTTCCAATCCCTCATTTTCAACAGCAACAATGTCATGGGTATTATCATGAGGCCAATGAAAGAGAGAAATATTCTCACTCCTAGAATTTACACACCATCAAGAGCATCCATTTCTTTTCTCTCTTTTTTATTTTTTTGTTTTTAAATCTAGCAACAGCTAGACATATTCCTTCCTCATTTCCCTGTCTACTTCACCAAGCATATCACAGATCCTAGTACTTTTTAGCACCTTCCCCTGCTTCCTCCTCCTGCGAAGATTTTATTTAGGCCTAACAAGCAAAAAGCTAGTACGTTGGCTCCTTTCCCCCACCGTTCTCACTTACTACTTTCTTTAGACTTGCTTTGAGACAATCAAAAGCAATTCTTAAATTAAAATCCATTTATTAAGAAACAGCTCTCCTGAAGCTTTCATGCATGCTGCTCTACAAAGTAAGGAAAGTTTGCGATGCCGTGATGCAGGGTGCTCTCCTCATTTTTCTTCACTGCTCTTTTAAGTGTCTGCACAAAATGCCCCGCTGACCCATCTGAAGCAGAGTGATAAGCAGCTGATCTACTGTGTTTTACTTAATGTCTTTTATCTAAAACCATCTCCTTAAAGAGAGCCATATGCTGCAAACATACTTTGAAATGTCTCCATAATAATCTGAGAAGCAGAATTGTTTGTCAAATAGCACACACACTTCTGCTGGCCACTTGGAATAACCATCAACCACAAGTAGGTACATATGCTCATTGTGATCCGCAAAAAATCAGCGTGGCATCTTTGCCAAGGCTTAGCGAACACCAGAGCAGTTTCTGGTTTCAATAACTACCGTTCACTTTGGCTAATTTCTCCTTTTACATGGGGTTTCAAGAATGATTACCAGCTGTGAATAAGTAACAAACTGCTCCTTTCAATTTGTTGTGGTGATATTCATGCCTTTTACCCAACATCCCAACATGAAAGATTTATGGTATTAATCACACACATCATAGTAAACAGTCATTCTCTACTGTCGATTACATTTTTCTGCTGGAATAAGGATGAAAGTCTTGAGCAGCTTATCATTTGACCAGCCAGAAAACAAGCTATTATTGTGCTATTTTAACCAAAGCTGGAGCTCAGTTTCTACGGGTAACGTCTTCAGATGCAGCTACATGGTTCAGGAGTTTGACTATCCCATTTTGAAAAACAATTTAGAAACTTAATCACAGCTAAATGCAGGTCTTGTCTACGCAAGGAATTATTCAGGAATAGCTTTTCAAAATTAAAGATTAATTCTAGACCTGTTGTCTAGAGACTCTCTTTCACAACAGCAAGCTGCATGAATCCAGCTTGCATTCCCACACTGGAAGCTATGCTTGCTTGAAAGATACCACAGAGCCAGTACTGTCCTGGCGTTTGTCATGCAAGAGCCAGCAGCTACGGGATTGCAGTAGCTAAGCTGCTGCAGCCCTCAAGCTCCAAACTGCACCCCTCATGTTAAGCCAGCTGGTTGGGTTTATAGTATCACTACACAGTTTCACAGCCAGGACTTGAGTATATTTATTGGTGCTGCAATCCAAAGAGCAACCATAAACCTGGTGTGGGTGCTCCACGGCTTCTTTATCTGGGACTTGAGCGTGATACGGTGCTACCCGGTGACCCCTAGGTGCAGGGGGCTCAGGGGGCTGCAAAGCCCTCATGGGACATTGTGGAAATGGTCACAGCACAGTCCAGAATGAGCTCTGTGCTTGTACAGCTGTCCTGTGATCAAAAGCCAGAGCAGCTAATTTAGAGCTAGCTCGAGTGTGCACCCCCAAGTTAGTCTCACTGTGCATATCCATAGCATACGTGCACCATAAGCCCATTTGTTTGCAAAAAGCATTCCCCTAACCCCACCATCTCATGGCACTGGAAAGCATCTGTGTTCTTAACCCAATTTCCAAGTATTTCTCATTTGTAGAGCTAGAAGCAATAGCAAGGCACCATCTTTCACTGCACCTTAAAATGGGGATCTTCCCAACCTGCAGCTAATGCCACAGATGACTTCCAGAGATTAGAAGGTCTTCTTACTCAGCAATTGTTTGATGATTGATCAATGTAATCTCCTTCTCAAACACACACTCATGAATTTTAATTGCTTGAAGCATAAAAAAGTCCCTTTCGCAACAAAAACCCACAACAAAAACCAACACAATAAAAAAAAAAAAAACCAAGATCATTGACATTAATTCCTTTCATCCTGCATTAGCATTTAGGAAACAAACACTAAACATTTCTTCCTCCTATCTTCATACTTGTAAGAAAAACAGGAATATGGCTTAGCACATACTTAAAATAACAAAGCGTGTTGGAATATTCAGACTTTCCTTTTGCTTCTTCAAAAGCTGCGCTCTGCTCTGGCATCCAGAATACTTGATGCTGAGGTAACTGGATCAGAGCCTGTTTTCAATGGCTTATTCCTTCTTATCAAGGATGTATTTACCTTGGATCTATCAGCCACAGGGATTGCACTTAATTCCCACTGCACTTAACCAGAGAGAAAAGGATGGTTAACTTTGCTGCATTTGATTCTCAGTTCTGCCACGGGCAAATCACTTAATCTCCATCTCATTTCCCCACATGCAGAGTGGAATAACTCTAGGCAACAGGGGCACTGTAGAGGTGGAAGTTCACAAATATTACAGCATTGGGAAGCACACAAACCCACAGTAAGTCCTACCTGCACCCTCAGAGTGATTTTTCAAGACCTAACAACTGCGGTAGACACACCCCAGACCAGTTAAGATTTCTGAACAACCCAGCTGGATTCACTTGTCTGGCCTGTGGAGATCAGTCTCCCATCCCAAACTGGTTCTTGCTGCTCAGGTTACTTTTGTGGGCCTCAATCACTCACTTTTCCTCTATTTCCAGGGATGATCTGAGTCAGAACAATCCATTTATTAAACTTAGCAGGAGACAGCCATTCTTCACCCTCATTCTACAGATGCTTGTTGCGTGTCTTGCACAGTGGAAAAAGGCACCAGAAGGTGAGACAGCATTTGTAAGCAAAAGCCATTTTGCCACGTTCCTCAAAACATCTGTCCAAATCACATCTTTGTTTTACCTTTTTATTCCATCACAAAGACACACAAGAGATGTGCAAGACTCCCATCCACATTTATTTTGAAACAATTTATGCCAATTAGTGAAGGACCATTTCCTTCCGAAAACAGGAGCAGCAATGGTAAGCAGCTACTCTTGTATTAAATGTCCACCTGCAGACATCCAAAAGCCTCTCTCACAGCTTGACTTTAGCTTTCAGTGTTATGTCAGTTCTTCTTTAGGTGGCATTTGCTAATTTGTCTTTAGAAATTGCTGTTCTTACTGCACCTTTGTCAATTGCTATCCCCACTCTGCCATCATTTTCATTTACACAAACCCAGCAAAAGTATCTGCATGCCATTTGTCCTGTGGTACAGCTCACAGCAGAGAGAAACCACATGCCAGCACATCACAGCCAGGTGTGTTTTTAGTTACATCAGTGATACCATCCCTATGAAAGCCAAAGCAAAGGGATAACTGCTAACACCATGTCCACAAGCAATCTGCAATATGAGTGAAAACAGCAACAAGAAAGCAAGAAATCCATAAAAGCTCTTGAGAGATCCTTGCTTGCCACCTTGCTGCACCTTCTCCCTGCAGCCCAGTGCAGAGCTGTGATCTGCTCATAGACTGGAGCTGGTGATTCCAAATCACCAGGCTGCTCCAGCACCATGGCTGTCATGCCTAACTGTCGACCACTGAAATAAGTAAATGCATCTATGCTGCTGTTTGTTACTAGCAGGATACTAAGAACACAGAGTGCTTTACAGAAGCGTACAAAGGGAGCACCCTTCTCAGAGGAGCGTAAATACTGCTAGACCATAAAGCTCCCTGTAGATTTTGGGAATACAGTCATACAAATATAAGATGGAGTAACCGTATTGCCTAGTCTAGAAAAACAAGTAGAAAATTCGAATAATATTTTATATTCATCTCTCTCTCTGGTTAGCTTCAGACATCTCCCTCTGCCAACCATGGAGCAGAGCATTTGGCCATTAGAACTCAGAGCATTAGTAGTGAGAAGCTGAGCTGGGTGGGACACAGCACAGCCGACACACCAGTGCGAAGAGCTCCCTGTGGCAGCCACAAAGTGCAGCACTGTCTTCTGAGCAAAGCTGGGGCTCCTAAGCCACGTTTTCCCATGGGCCAAAGCACCAGCACCAAATTCCTCTGCTGCGGTGTCTTCAAGAGGTGCTGCCTCATGGAGCCAAGGAGATATATCCCAGCACTGACACCCTCACCTGAGCACAATCAAGGCCCCTCTGACCGCCCACCACCTTGTGCCTTCCTTTCTGCTGGCCGAAGCCAGGCCCTGCACAAGGGTCTCTTGGACAAGCCGTCGAGGGACGCAAAGCAGCGTGCCGACAGCCCCGTCCCGGGCGTTCGCTCCCGGGAAGACGCCGGGAAGGCCAGGCAGGGTTATCCCCGACTCCGCCAAGGTGGGACCGGGCAGGACGAGCCGGCTCCGGGCGTTACTGGGCGCTCTGCTGCCGAGCTCGGCCAGCCCCTCACCCCGGGACGAGCCGCCAGCCCGCCCCACGCGTGTCCGGCAGACGGGCGCTCCCTGAGCACCCCCACACTCCCCGGGGGAAGGGGTGCACAGCACACACCCACCCACCCCACCCCTCCCTGCCGCCGGGGCGGCGCAACGCTTCCCTCTGCCGGGCAGCGGCGGAGCGGCACGGCCCCGCCGCCCAGCTGTGCCACAGCTGGAGAGGGTCCCGCAAGCGGGACGGTGAAGGCGCGGGCAGCTTCGTTCCCCTCTCCCTTGCGCGGGAGGGAAAGCAGAAGTCGCCCGAAAAGAAGTCAGGACTCAGAGCCTTTGTTCCAAGAAAGGCCGGACGCTGCCTCCCATCAAGTCCTGCGCCAGCTTACCTGGTGGCAACGTCCCTCCTCTGACTTCATTCTTGTTGAGCCAAGATGTTGTTGATGCCTGGGATCTCCTGGCTCTTCTTCTCAATGTCCTTTCCTAGCTCTTTAATGCAGCCCTTTAAAATTGTGATAACCCATAGAGTTTAATTTCTTATTTTAAACACTAAGCAAGTGCCTGGCTATAAAGAAAGAAACTAGAAACCCCAAACAGAAAACCTCTGTTGTTCCTTCAACTCCTTTCCCCAAATAAAGTCCAAATGAAAGGTTTTTTTGTGGGTTTTTTTTTTCTTTTTTCCAATTCAAAGCAAGTACTTTGGATCCCAGCAAAGCAGAGATCTCACCAGTTGAACGTGGGCACAGAGACACAAAACATGCACACTCTTCACTGGTAAATCCTGGAGGCCCTGATAGATCTGCATTCTGCTGTGCAGCATCAGTGCCTTATCCCTCCGCTTTCTCTGAAAGCCTGGGGGACACTGGGGAACATGTGTTCTCCTCTTGAATTTAAACCTGTGTAATACCAGCAGCTGATGACTGCCAAGAGGTGACTGAGACACAGATGTTTGATGCATTCACCTCGACTGTTTGAGAGCAGAAATGGTCTCAAAGTTTCCTCAGTAGTTTCAGTCTACATACTACCCGGACTACTGGGTATAGCCTAAAGAAAACCCTACCAGATGCAGTTACCCATGGCACTGCTGAGAACAAACCGATGTTTTCCACTTCATCTTGTCTGGAAGGAGCCCATCACAAGCTGAACTCTCATCTTCCCCTCAGCAAAATGCAGTCCCCTCTGAAAGCACAACACAGCAACCCCTCTGCACAGAAAATACCAACATCTCACCTACCCTGATGAGAACTTCACCAACAAAGTGTATCTCTAGAGCTACACAGGGCAAGCCAGTTGATTTTCTGGCTAAAGAAAGCAGGTAGCATATGGGACATTTCCACAAATGGAGTAAGATATACTCTCCACCCTGACCAGTCTTTCACTAGTAGAAACACATCTCTATTGCTTTTGCCAGCCTATTGAGAATGCCATTTTCCCCACCCCTCAGCTCTGGCCTTCTCAACAAGCCATGGCCAGGTCAGCAAGACTCTTGGGCATATAGTGTGCTTAATGAACCAAGGTACCACAGTAGGTGCAGAGGGAGGGAAATGACACTATTCAAGAAAGCAGAAAAGCAGCAATCCAGTCAAAATGCAGGGAAAACAGTAGGGCTTCTGCTTGATGGGAAGTGTCACAAGATCTCTGAGCTTCCAGCATGGAAGTCACTTTGTCTTGAACCTTAAAAATAGGAACAGCAGCCTCAGCAGCACAGCATCCCTTACTGCCACTACTGAAGTGCTGTCTGAACCTCCAAGGCCATCTTCTGCTGCATCTTCCACTTATCAGGAGCCTCTTATTATATCTCACTCCCATCNTATATATATATATATATATTTCAAAAAAATCCAGTGCAGACCTGACACGGTGATAATTTTAAAAGCTATGCTTCTCTTGTCAAATTATTCAACATCTGTCTTCATGTTCCCACAAAAATTAGCATAGGATGGTGGTTTCTGATGACACCTATAGTGAAATATTTTGACTTCTACCAGCAAGTTGCAAACAACCTGTCAAGAGGATAATGTCAGTTTTCTAGTACTGCATATTAAAGCCAAATGAGGGCTTATCTGGTGTGTGAAGCTACTGACCTGACCTAAAAACAGAGGCTCTGGTGTCACAGGAGGGTGAATCTGACACGCTACTCCTGAAGAACATCAAGGCACATTGAAGCACAGGGCTAGACAGATTTAATGCCTTGACCTTCAAGAGCTGCTAAAGAACCATGCAAATCTTGGACCTACCCTGTCTTTTGGCGAGAGTATTTCTACAGCCCTTCAGTTGCTACACTCATTCACGTAACCAAGAGGCTGCAGACTAAGCCACCATAGATTTAAGAGCTGGACAGCAAGGATAAGTGATCAGAAAGGATGTGTGTACACATCTGTCTATACATATATACGCACACAAAACACAGAGATAAGTTTGGAGGACCACTGTTGTTATACATTACGCTGTCCCTTCAGCCAAGAATTAGCTCCCAGGAGCCAGCTCCACAACTCCTTTAGCAAGCAACCTGCTCACCCAATTCCAAGGGCACGAGGTTGGGCATAGGGTGCCCTGGGGTAACAGCATGATAGCTGAAGAGCTCCTCATCTGGACTCCTGTTCCCCCTGGTGAAACAGCCACAGGTAGGGGAGGAGAACTGATGAAGGTTGCCAGGCTTAACATTAGAGTGCATCTGTACCTCCAGAAATGGGCAGCAAGAGACACAGGCTGCGAGAAGGTGCAAGACATCCATCCTACATTAAAAACTCCAGGAAAACTGGCTTTTACTCTACAGGTAAAAGGAGTAGGAAACAAATCATGTCATGTGTACACAAAATGAAAAAGCTCAGATGTTTATGGCCTAAGCCTGGGATATGTTTTACTATGACACTCCTCCATCCCAGACACAAGAAAACATTCTTCCATAAGATTTTTTGGCTGCCTGTAGTGGTGTTTCACAGGTGATTCAGTGCAATGGTGTCCTTTTTTAAAAGGAGCTTTACTGGGTCATTTAGTCCCCACCTCAGAGGCCAGAGCAGGACTACTCCATTCTTAAGTGCTTCAGCCTCAGCAGGTTTGAGTGCCTGAAGTAACAAAGCCCAGCCTGCCAGTGCCAGACAGCTTTTCCTGCTGGCCAGCCTAAACCTGCCTTTTATCTGCTTTCCATCACCTTGCTGTAGCCCCTCATCACACACCGTGATGACCATTCCCGAAATGCCTTTTCTGCGGGTGAATTATGAGAGGCAGGGGACAAACCATCCCGAAAGGCTGCTGCTGATCGGTTGGGCTGTGTGAGGAGTTGCAAGACAACCCACAAATGTTAGTTATATACTGCAGACGGAGCAAGCAAAGCAGCAGCCTTGCATAGAGCTATGAAAGTCCTGAAGACTGCAAGGCTGACTAGGAAGCAAGCAGCACACTCTTCCCTTTGGAAGCCATCCCCACCAGTCTAATTTATAGCCTTTAAATGTTGATAACTCCAAGCCTGGAAAGGCAAGGCCCTTTTCACCTTACCTCTTCCTCACACACACATCCCCAAAATCCCAATATTTTCCAGAGATCTATTACAGCTTCCTCCTCATCCTGACCAGCAGCATTAATGCACTAAGACTGAAAGACACATGCAGTTTGGGAGATTAGGTACCACAAAAGGGTAGTAAAAGTTGCCTTTTGGCAGTCTGCTGAACTGCCTTCCATATCAGGCCAGCTTTGTCTTACTGCAACAAACAAGGCTGAAAGGATGGGATCAGCTAATGAGAAGAGGGTTTCAGACACACTTCAGTCATTACAACAAATGCCAATTTATCTAACAAGCCTCTTCAGGTAGCAGGCTAAAAGCACCTTGACTCCTAATTAAATTGCACCTCCATTGCAAATGCTCCTTTCCCAGAAACCCCCTTACACAGATTTTATTTATACCACTCATCTCAATAAAACCTCAACCTCTCCAACAACTCCGCTCTCCTAGACAGAGGTCTTTTATGCACAGCCATGTGGGTGTATTATTTAAAGGGTACATCACATGGATACTTTATCTAGTTTAATCTGATTTAATCTCATCAGATTTACTAAAGTGAAATATATTTATAGACTCATATAGATGCTTCTTGCCATCTCCATCGCCATAAATAAATATTAAAAAGCAGAAAAACAGATCTGAAACATGATACTTGAACTCCCATAATTTCTGCCTTAAGTGCCACATGAGACTGACATTCACAACACTCAAGTATAGCTTAAAGCTATGGCGAGAGACTAACATTTAGGACAAACCAAAGAGGAGGGTGGAATAGGACTGTTTTCTAACCCTGCTTGAGTTATCCTTGCAAACAAAACTATCAGTCCAGCTCTGCTCGAGTCATCGATAACAGCAATCCCATATCCAAACAAACAGCGCTGCCTGCACAAGGCATGATATCGGTGCAGGGTAGCAGACTGCAGAATTGGGAAAGACAATATGAAAACTATTAGTCACTGTAGAAGTTCACAGGTACCCTGCTCTGGGCTGCACTCAGAGACAACTGTGCATCAAGGGGTCCCGATGGTCTCAACAGATAGTTTGAAGAGGGAGGGGAGGGGAGAGACTGGATTTCTCCTTTGTGTAGTTAAGTAAAAGGATATAGAGGTAGTGTACCATTTTGGCTTAAAAGGATGCCTTCATCTTAGTGCAAGTCTGTATCTGTGCTTGCTTTTGTACACAGCTTCTCCAGTCTCTCTCTGAGAGAAAACAACATGAACATCAGTAAGTATTCTGAAGATCTAATTTAGCATCAACTCTATCAAATGGAAGTTCAGTGAAGTGGATGAAAAAATAAACCAGGCAACCTTCTAAGACACATTTAAGCAAAACCAGTTCTAAGCTCTGTCCCTCTTGCTATGATCCTGAGCACAGAAGCCATTCTACAGTAAGTGACAGCTACTCAGCTGCAAGCATGCTAAAAGAAAATAATAAAAGTTTGGCTTGAAGCAGATTACCTGTTTCAAAGGACTAAATAACCTGCTCCAAGCAGGTCTCTGTACCACAAACTCATTTTACTCATCTTTCCAGCCTTCAGAGCATCCTACAGTTTTCCTCTAGACATGCAGACTGGGAGAAAACATATATACTAGGAGCAAGAATGAAAAAAGAAAGCTAAACACCCTCTATTTAAAACGGTTGTTTTACAAAACGGACCCAAACTCAAATTAACATCCCAGCTCTCAAGGAGAAAGGAGGAATTGTTTCCGTTAAAGAAATACATCATTAAAGAAGTGACCTACAAAGACTTACCCATAGTCAGTGAGACTGAACTGATCTTTGCCAGAGCTCACACAAGGGACTGGCTGCGTGCTGTTAAAAAAGGGGGAGTGTGAGGGGTGTGTGGATTCTCTCACTGGGGTCTCTCTTAAGAGCTCAGAGAGCTTGGCTTGTTAGAGGCAGAGGCATGCCTTCCAGAAGGACTTTACAGCAACGCACAACTGAGTTGTAAGCCAAGATAAAGCCAGCTTGTTAGGAGAGGCAAGTCTTGTGGGTTGCTTTTATTTATTTTTTTCCCCAGTGTACTGGAAATGCAGATCTTGTAAAGCAAGAACTAAGAGAGGGCTGGGAGGGGGAAAGGGGGACTGTGTGGCTGGCTAAAGTAAATCCCGGGTGTTCTCCCAGCCCAGGGCTGGGCTCGGTGGGAGGACGGGGTGCTAACCCCCAGCCTCTGCCCCTTGCCCTCAGAATCTGAAGGGCTGCCGGAGCCCGACCTCTCCGGGGGACACTCGAGCTTGCCCGTTGCCANCTCGACCTTGCCAGTTGCCACTCTGCCTGAAAACAAGGAGTGGTAGCAACAACAACAACAACAACAACAACAACAACAACAACAACAACAACAACAACAACAACAACAACAACAACAACAATCCAGCAGCTCGACATCGGCTCAACCACTGACCACTACACCCACCCAATCGCCCCCACGGTCTTAAGAGTTCAACAGACCGCAAAAGCAGCCTCGCTCCCCGCCCCGCGGGGCTCGCCGCGGGTGGTGCAGGGGAGGGCAGGGCAGGGCGGGACGCCGACCCCGCCGA